>CAJPIZ010003864.1:0-11047 GCA_905368565.1 Medioppia subpectinata
ATTAAGAAATTTAGTATCAGTTATGTACGTTTTTTATAATAAATAACGTCATTACTGAACATCAGTTATATCAATTTTAATTATGCTTACGATGATAATTAATTTCGCAAATATAAAAAAAATAAAATTTTTCAATGTAAAATTTGTGGCCCAGCACCCATTAACATTGCACTTTACCCTTTGGGGCAAATTATATATTAAAGACGTAATTAATGGTCGAATCAAAAGTGACTCAAAAAGTTATTGACATTTATTTACGATTTGAATCACTCTTTCATACAATCACTTCATTTGATCCCAAGATATGTCTCAACAGGTATTTGACAAACAATTGACTGTTTATTGAGTTTAAACTGTTTTTGTCTCTCATTTTAGCCAAACATTTACGCGAAGAACTCAATGGACAGATTCGGTGATGATTTGTGTCAACTATTATTGTCTTATCTCTCACTCGAAGACCGGTTTCGATGCGAATGTGTGTCCAAACAGTTCCAGAGGACAATCTTCGAGAGTGTTGTGGACATCACTCTTAACGGGCGATTCATTTATAGATTATTCAATGAGAAGACAATTGACATCAAAATGTTGGCCACAATTGCCATAAAGTGTCCAAAAATACAGACCATTGACTGCCGAGAAATTCATTCATTTATTGCATACATTCCGGAAGTGTTGAACACATTTCGAGACAATTGCCGACATTTGCGGGAAATTTACTGCAATTTATGGGCAAATAGTTTACAAGAAATGAACACTTTGTGGCCACTGATGACCCGAATCGTCGATATGAACACTAATGCCAGTGAAAGCCAATCGCTCTCTCATTGCCACCGATTGTCTGAATTGAAAGTCTTTTATTTAGACCAAGTCTTTGACAGCACTTACGGACAACTATTGGCTAAAAATTTGCATAAATTTGAGTTATATTTCTATTCAGCCGATGATTACCACCGATTGTCGGCATTTGTGGCACACAATCAGTCGTTAAGAAGTATTGTCGCAATGAATAGATATAATACTGACGACACTCTACACGAAATGTGCGGACAATTGTCGCGATTAACACAATTACGTGAACTCACACTCGGAGTGAAGTTAACCACTGATCAGCACTTATTGGCCGACTCTTTGCGTACAATTGCCGTGAATTGCAAACAATTGAAACGATTGTCACTTAATTGCTATTCGGAAGTCAATGAACCCGATCTCAAGTCATTGGATTCGTTGGGATATTACCGGCGATTAAAACGTTTGGGTTTAACACTCGATGTGACCGTCAGAGAGATATCGTTGGATTCGTTGAGAGACTGCAAGAGATTAACACATTTAGACATGTTTTCAGTGGGAATAGCGGCCAAAGTGTTGCAAAGTGTGGTTAATAATTGTCCGCGACTTCAATACCTATCCATTCATGACTTGTATAGCATTATAGACACCGAGTGTTTGTCTCACATCTCAAGACTACCGGCGCTGCAAATGCTTGTCATTCAATGCTATCAATACAATGAACTCTCAGATAATGATTTCTGGGATCTGTTGTCGAGAATTAATAAACTCAAGAGCATTGAAATCTATGGACAAAATATCTCTAATATTTATTGCCGTAAATAATGCTTTAATTGACAGATAAATACAATTACTTTTTAACTTGTATTACAATCACTGATTATTTAAATAATTATTTCATAACATTATTTTGCAAACATTTTGTTAAATTATGTCAAATATTTAATTTAATAAAAATAATTTAAAAATTAATTAATTTTAAAAATTTATTCAACATTCAGTCTAGACCAAGTAAAGCCAATATTTGCTTATAAGCACTTTTCACATCTAACCTTTGAGTTGTAATTTATACACTATTCATATGTTAGTCACATATAGTGTACTCTGATATGATAAACGGGGTTTGAAATATTATTAAATCTTAACTATTATGGTAATAATAGGGCAGTCGATGACTATATTAAATGTAACGTTTATAATGAATGCTTGACAAAGCACCTTGGTGATTCAGTAACCACGTCATATTAAAAATATCCCCTATATCAATCTGGCTTGTGTTGGTCTAGACTTAAAAGTTTGGGGCTCTTATAGTTGGACTCTTATAGCCCTTACAACCAGATTAGTACCGGTTATAAACTGGGCATCACTTGAGGCCATAGATAACTGCAATGAATAGTTCACTGATTAAAATATTTATTTATATATTTGTAATTCTTTACAAAATAACTAGATAGATTTATGTGCAATTTATTTATAATTAGATTTACTGATGAAGCTGTGAATAATATTAATAGAAAAACATTGACCAAAATAATTACCGCATATAACATGCACAGTTTTAGAATAAAATTCATATTAGTTAATGTTATAATGTAAATTGACATAATAATAGCACAACCAAATATGAACCATATTGAAAATAGCCATTTGGACCAATATGTAGTGTTGTATTCATTTATTTCAATGTAAATCTCATTTAATTTTCTAAGTATTTGTT
Organism: Medioppia subpectinata; assembly: GCA_905368565.1. NCBI lineage: Eukaryota > Metazoa > Arthropoda > Arachnida > Sarcoptiformes > Oppiidae > Medioppia > Medioppia subpectinata. The sequence goes on from CAJPIZ010003864.1 coordinate 2,504, forward strand.
GAATATTATGTGGTTTTATAAATAACTTTGTTTTAGTGAAATTTAATTTCATTTTTAAATAATATGAAAGTAAATAAAAGTATATTAATTGCCATAAAAGGAATTTCATTATATAAAAAATCATAAAACAATATAATAAATAATTTAGCAAACCATAGATTAAAGCGGTTATTAAAGGCCGAAACATTAAATACGAAATTAACCATATTAATCCATTAAATGGGACCATCATCTTATTTATCATTATATTTATATAGAATATAGTTTTAGATATTTTTATAAATCGGTGGACAGATTGTGGATCCGTTAGACCGACACTATAGGGGGTAACCATACCTGACATCATAGCAAACACCCCAAGAAATGTTGGTTCAATACCATTCATATAGTTATGGAAATATATTAATTGAATGCTTAATACTAAACATGCACTCAATATAATTAATATTTTGATGTGATGTCCGATTCCCATCATATATGATATATCGCCACAAATTAAAACCAAGTGCTCATTGTGTCTATTATTTAATATATTTATTATATTACTTATTAAAACAAATAAGGTTATAAATGTTATTAGAATTGGAGTAGAATACCATGGTCGTTTCAAGCGTATTTGTGGTGCATTGAGTAATAATCCAATTGAAAATAATTGATTTTCTGCCGATTGTATTTGCAATTCTTTAGGCAATACTTGATTGTATTTAATGAAAGACATGATTTTGTTATGAATTAAAATAAAACTACACTATATATTAAATAGCTATCAATTCAAACAAAACTTCACACACTTTTTGAATAAACTAAATGCTTAATATATCTGAATATTTAATTTATTTATTTATTGTAAATTACTCCAATAAAACTTTATAAAAATATGTTTATTATAAATATTTTGTATTTAAATAAAATAAATAACTTTATATAGTATAGTACTATTAAGACAATTGGAAGTTAACATATTATTTTTGGAATTTTAAACTATATTTTATTACAGTAATTTATATAAATTTTATTTCATTTTAAATTGTTATTATTATTTTATAATAAGTACGAGTTCTAACAAATACATATTGTTTTATTTTAGATAGAGCTCTGTTAAAACAGCTATTAATAGCAAATCATTATTATATAGTTGGCACCAAAAGTCTTATACAATTATATTTAACCAATGGGAATATTTGCAAATAAAAATTATTGAAAAATTTACCACATACTTTATAAATACGCGTATCATTCAATATAAATTAAATGAAGAGAGAGAGAGAGAGAGAGAGAGAGAGAGAGAGAGAGACGCCACAATTTAGATGTGAGAAAACTTACATTACGATTAAATACTCTTATTTTAAACGTTGTAATTATATTAAATTAATTAAACAAATATTTTCAATACATTAAATTATTTTTTATTTTAATCGATTGCATTACAACTGGCCAATTATGTAAAAAGCATTATGATTATATATGAATAGCAATAGTAAAACACATTCTTGTAATAATCAAATGACAATACTGTACTAATACTACCAAAAAAATTATTAATGAATTTAACCATAATTTAAATTTATTGGGACTGTTTGGCAAAGAAGGTGGAGTCGCAAGTGTCGAGACCATCGCCATCATTGACCGTACATATGGGACACACAAACTTCAACTGAGCCTGGCCAACCTCACCCGCTTTGCAGTGGTAGTAACCATCGTTACGGCACTCGCCTGTCAGAGTTAAATCACCATTAGCACCGGGAACGTTGACTCTAACGCCACAGTGATCACCGGCCACACCACCGCACTGGCACAACACTGGGTCTATATTAAATATAATCACGATTAATGTAATTTAATTTTACAATTAACTAGTTATATTATATTAACCTGGGATATATTCAGATTGGCACCAATCATAACCGGGTCGTGCGCTGACGTGACAGTTGGGACACACCTTATAGAGCACAGCCTTCGCCTGTCTGTACGGACAGTAATAGAAGCCATTCTTCAGACAATTGCCTTTTAATACAATTCCGTGAATCGTCTGTTTGTTGGCAACACTACCGCATAGATTGCCCGCAACTGAACCGCACGCACACTCGTTAGCTGTAATGACGGGTCATATTAATAGTTGAATTAGTTTATGGTACAAATTTTTATGTTGTAAGTTTTACTTACCTTGAGCATTTACATCGACATCATTGCCATATATTAGGCTAGCGTTAATGCAGATAATTGCAACTAAAAATGCGATGGTGAGTTTACTATTCATTTTCAACAGGTTTATTGGTTTCATACAAATTGTATTAATAATTGTTGTAAAACTGAATGCGAAAACTCGTGTCAAAAATTCTGACTTATATACCAAAATGGTTTACATTAATTCGTGTGATTTTATTAATTTATTATCTAAATAAAAATATTTCAATTTATTATTTGTGCATCACGTTGGATAAATATTATAATTTACATATGGAACAACCTAGTTTCTTTATATATTTGTCAGAATTAATAACCTACTGTAGTTATCATATTATATCCTCATGGTATTACACAAAATAAAAGAAAGCAACTTTATTGATGTTTCCTATTTTACCATAGATTAATATTACAAATATTAAATTTTTATTTATAATTTATTATTACTGTATAAGTTTCTTGTATTAAATATACTTTTATAGCCCCATTTCATCTAATTAAAATTATTAGTATTTATTTAATATTTATAGTTCCAAGAAGAGAAATCAGAAATTAGTATTTACAGTAAATAAATATTGTAATTTCACCTAATCATTTGGCCTAGATTAGTTTTGATAAATAATAATGTCCATAAAGTTATTTCACTTTTATAATACGGAATTAAAATACAAGTAATATATTGTATAAAATATAATTAACTTAAGGCAATTTATAAATCATCTAGACTAGGAATGCCCAGAAAACCTATGATTCAATGTAAACTCATGCAAGTTTACATAGTAAAAATGAACTTAAATCGTACATAGAACATTCCTAATCTAGACTAAAGTAATAAAAGCTTAATTTCAGGTGAAATTGATTGCGGTTTTTACTATATTTATTAATTGCACATTTAAACATATAACTAATTAATTGTGGGAATATTTATTTAACGATTGTAGTTCTAAGAAATAGCTCTAGATATTATACTGTATACATTTAAATAGTTTGTTATAATGCGCAAAGATAACATAGTTTATTTCAGTTTTTCGTGAAATTTATGTGTTTATTATAAATACAATCATTTTATGTGACAAATAACAATTGACGGCAACTCGTTATATTCTTATGGTATTACATTTATAAGGTTACAAAACATAATTTTAAGTTTATTATTCATTAACAATGTTTAATAATTAATTTTGATTTAACTTTGTTTTTAAATATTCAATGAAAAAAGGATTCTCAAAGCACTCGAGTAAATATGCCGTTTGTTTATAGTGGCCATCATTGATTACCAGTTGCCGATCGACTGCCCATTTCTCAACAGATGATAGTATTTGGTCACAATTCGGACGTTTATTATACACATGGTTTGTCATCTTTTTAATGATTTTGTATATCTTCTTAAAGCTTTTTGTATTTAATTGTTGACAAGTTTTCGAACTAAAAATATTTCCAATAATTACAAAACCATTTAGTTTAAGAATAATATAATTTTTCTAAATAACATAATATTTAAAATGTTTTTATAAAAGTAATATACATTAAAGCAAATAAGACTTACCCGAAAAAGTCAATCTCAAATAATTTCTGTCCGATTACACTTAGGCTATAAATATCACGTTTTGTATTGTAACTTGATCCAAAAGCTTCGTTGGATGTATACCCGGGTGAGCCCACACCTGAGGTATAAGTTGCTTGACTACCGGTGTGAAATGTGGCCAAACCAAAATCACATAACTTAATAAATCGGTTTTCCTTCACGTAATTATATGTTATGAGAATGTTTGCCGGTTTTAGATCACGGTGAATTATTGGGATTTGTAATGTATGTAAATATTGAACGCCTTCGAGAATTTCCCGGAAAATTTCTGCAAATATAAAATACTCAACAATACACATAGGATGACCACTTTGCCTGTCAAAAGCGCCCATGCGTAATTGCATTACATGTTTCAAAGTATCTTGGCAATATTCCATCTGAATGAACAGGTTATTATTTTCAGACCAAAATGAATAATATTCAACCACGTAAATGCTCTGAACGTATAGCAATACCTCTAGCTCTTTAATTGATCTGGTGTCTAGTTAAATTCAAAATATGTTAATTAATAAAGGTAAAATATTTTATAGAATGATAAAAATTGTACTTAGGTCAGTCATTTTAATAGCGTATACTTTAGAAGTAAATTTATGTTTGGCCTTGTAAACTTCCCCAAATGTGCCAGCGCCAATACGCTCAATGTCAACATAATATGAAATTAATTTTTCACTAGGCACAATTATAACTTCGTTTGGCAAAAAATCAGGCTCATCATGTTCATTTATAACATTTGTTTCATTTAGTATAGATTTCATTAACTTTTCATCATTATTATTTTTGTATCTTAAAATTAAGTATCTAACTAAATAACACACTACCAGAATACCAAAAATTAATATTGCTGGTAGTGAGTACATTAGTGGCTTGTTGTCCAGTATACTACCATGGTCATCGCATAAATCATTACCAGTACCAGGATTTTGTTCACACGAGTTGTCGCACTTTGACATGAGTCGGGCTTTAGTGTTGGACACGCGGCACATATAAAGACCATTTTTCTCGCACTCTCCGGTTAATAGTGGGCCGTATTCTGTTGGCTGACCCACTCTACTGCCACAGTGACTGCCCAATGGCTTACCACATTCACATTTGCTAGCTTGATTATTTCAAAATTTAACATTATTATGAACGTTTTATTAGTTATAAGAATGTTTTATACCTGGGTAACAATCGTCCAAACCAACCGTGTTATTAACATAACATTTTTTGCACTCATTTGCAAAATGTGAATTTTGACCACTTTCTAAACAATTGTAAAGTCGATTGGGCAGACAATTGCCGCTCAAAATGGGCTTGGTGCTAAACTCGTCATCGCCTGTCCTAATTCCACAATGTTGACCTAGTACGTCACCGCACCCGCACGTGCCAGCTATTCATTAGAATTACAATAATTATGCTTTGTACTTATACTTAGGCATTAATTTACATATTAAAATATATGAACTAACTGCATTTTGCGAGACCAGGTTCATTTTGATAGCATTCGCGACAATGCTGAACAAACACGGCTTTTTCATTAGCTTTATTGCACTGGTAGATAGCATTTGGATTGCAGGTGCCTTTTAATTTGCTATTACTGTCGGCAGAGCACAAACTCCCGGTGCGTTCAGTGCACAAACAGTGGGCGTCTTTATTACAATAATCGTCTCCATAAGTGTTTGCGGGTTCGGCGCATATCGAGCATGTTTCTATCAACTTTGCCAGACCACGTGGTTCGCTGCACTCGTATATTGCCTTTTTAGTGCAATTACCGCTCAGCACGTGGCCGTCCGGACTGTCCACGTAGGCCCGGTTACCGCAGTGGTGACCCATTAGCAAACCGCATCGACATTCTTCATCTAGATCAATTAATAATTTTAAATAAATAATAAACTTTATACAAATCTTAATATGCTATAATTCACAAATACTTATAAAAACCCTACCATCATCAAAGAGTAATTTTTATGGAGTCTAATTTAACAGTGCAATGATACAGTATGATTGGGTCTGTGACATTTACTCGAAAGTCACTTGTTCGAAAAACACATGCTCAATAGCCACTTGCTCAAAAATCACTTGCTCGGAGGACACTTACTCGAAAATCACTTGCTTGAAAATTTATAAATATCATTTTCAATGAAATAATTATTGTTAAACACACTTAATATTATATGTATTGCAAAAATATAAACTTATTATAATATTTTAATAAATATTGAACATTTTGTAACGTAAATAAATAAATCTATTAATTATTTGATGTTTTATGCACATTTTATATAGTAAAAACTAATTTGATTGCAATAAACTTACAATTATTGTTTGTAATTGTTGTTTTACAATAATTATTATGATAAAAATGACATTTATAAATTTTCGAGCAAGGGTATTTGAGCAAGTGTCTTCGAGCAAGTGACTTTCAAGCATGTGGGGTTCGAGTAAATGACTTTCGAGCAAGTGATTTTCGAGCAAGTGTCCTTCGAGCAAGTGACTTTCGAGCAAATGTCTACGTCTCGTATGATTCATACTTACCGCAAAAAGCTTGGTCGTTGCTATTGGTGCAATTATGACAATGTAGCACGTATTGTGCCAGGTGGCCACTGGTGCCAAAGCACCGGTACATTGAACTACTCCGACACTTTTCTTCGAGCCCGTTGTTTGAATTCATGTTTTTGTCGTAGCAAAACATTCCCGCTTTACCCGTACACAGACAACCGCCGTTGTTATCGCACTTGTCTTTGCCGTACACTTGGTATATGCCTTCACAATAAGCGCATTCTGTATATAGATTGGCCGCAGTGTCCGCAGCCGCACAATTATACAGCCCCTTAGGCTTGCACTGACCCGTCAACGGAGCCTGGTTTGTGACCGCGGAGATGTCCTCGTTGGCCCGGTAGCCACAGTGAGTACCATTGATGGTGCATCTGCATGGACCATCTGGATTCATTGCTAGATTAATAATTTAATTAATTTATAGTGTATAGAATTATAAATGAATTGTATTTTATACATACATGTACGTGTTAGATTTGTCAGGGGCACTGCATTTACATAAACGCATATAACTAATTGTAAAATAATTGTTATGAACATGTTTATTTAACAAGTTTTAACTTAACTTAAGTAAAATATTTATTTAACAATGATTTTTCTTAAATAAGAATATTTTCTACTCCTTTATAATTAAATATCAGTGTTTTATATAATATAAATTCTTTTACTTGTTATTGTGATAATATCTATGCAAATATATCGTTAAACTAGTACATTTAACGACAGTATTAAAAATATCATAACATGTTTTTAGTTTATTAATAGACCAATATAAATTATCATGTAATATTAAGATAATTGAATACAATAAATAGTATCAAACAGAATAATATTTCATATTATCATTTAACATATTATTTACAAATATTTAATAATTATTGTACTTTGATTACAATTTTTGAAAACATTTCATTATATTTTAAATTATGCAAATATTATTAATCTGAGTTGTTGATTAATACGGCAATTAATTTTGTTAATTATAAAATATTTTCCAAAGTAAACTGATTTTAAAAAAGTTTACTGCAACAATTTTAAATTAAATTATTACTTGTGCATTAAAATTACACAACAAACTGATTACATAATAAACATGGTATTAAATTAACTAATTAAACTATAGCATATAATATTTATTGCATGTTATATCACTGTCTGGCAGATAGTCTTATAGTCAACACATAGTCTTTCAAAATATCTAACAATAAAATATGATCATATTTAGTAGCTATTGCGCCAACAAGTGTTATATGTATAAGCTAAATGTTTATCAAAATTAATCATGGCAATAAACATATTTTTATTTTATAAACACAACTTTCTAAAAAATAATATAATTTACTGTTACATTATTTTATATTTTCTCAGAATTTTACCATAAATATAAGATATCAATTATGTTTTAATGTATACTAAATATTTTTTGATAATCATTTAAATGAGATTGACAAATATAATTATTTTTTAAAATTTAAATGTTTCATTTATGAAATTGTGTTTATATTAATTACAATTAAAATTTTTATTATAAAGAAATATAGATTTTTATTTAAAAATGTAGATAAAAATAGTTAATTTCAACCGTGTTTTACAACATTTATACTGTATTATCAACATATGATTTGTAATATTTTGAATCATACATAGTATTTGAAAATAATGCTACATCTCATTTACGGAATTAAACATAAACATTGAAACATGTATTTAAAGGCATGAAATTAAAAAAACACTATTTTTTGTGATTTTTATATCAAATGCTATGAAATACCTGTGAACGAGTTTAACATTATTTTCAATTACTACAAATGATTCAATAAAATAATAATCATATAATAGTAGTAGCTATTTGTATCATTATGCTTATGATGTTTGTATCATCTTTTGTTTGTGATGTTGTAATATAATTAATGAAAACTTGCAAGAATATAATAAATATTTAATGAATTTACTTGTATGGGATTTATATTAATTATTTATTTGAAACAACAACAAAAAATAATTTATTGTGATTTAATATTTGTAACCTTTAGTGAATACAATTGTGACGGATATTGGACTCTAGCCGAGCCAAGTGTGACGGTTGGTGTGTGTTGACAGTGGGAATGGTCGTCAACGGTGGGGTCTGACGCCAAATTCGAAGGGGTGAGGGTGTGTGTGGGTGAGCTCGAATTCGGTGACAGACTTTTCAGCGGTAATGTAGGCCTAAATCTGGTGACGACAAGGTCTTACCGTTGAAT
>CAJPIZ010003865.1:0-11043 GCA_905368565.1 Medioppia subpectinata
ACGATACATAGCCCTGACTATCGTTGGCCAGAATTCCCGGCGGTTTAATTACCACACAATAACCGGTCGTATTTACCCGTCCGGTCAGCTCCCGGTACTGCTCGGCAATAGACATGTTATTCAAATAAGCGTTAATTACTTGTTTTCTTTGTTCTTTGTTCAGGTGTTGTGTATTTGAATTCCCGAATATTCTGGTCTCCAATTCTGGCCGTATATGTAGTGCTTTGTCCGTACAGATAGTGATTGCCGGCAATGAAATTGTAGTCTCCGTCTCATAGTTTACATCAGTTGTGGTCTCGTATGAGAAATAATGCGTTAATATATGCGTTGATTGAATACAACATCCGATGAGACACAATACGCGTGAAATGTTTTTGTAATTTTTTGCAACTTTTAAAATATATTTTATAAAAAGCATTTTTGTTTTTTTGACATAGAATTTAAGTATGTATATTGTGACTTTTGCTAAGACAATACTGAATATTGTAATAAAGTTACATTAACTTATTTTATTTAGTATACAGTATTGATTGTAGTTTGTAAATAAATAAAAATGATTAAATTTACATACAATATATAAAGTTAAACACAATTTAATTAACTAACAAAAAATATTTACTAATGTCATTTGAATAATCAAGTCGTAAACTAATAATAAAAATCAATATTACAATATGCTAATTAATATACATGTACTATTTTTATAATAATGAAGTAATAACCATAATAATAGTGTTTTTAAAATTAATTAAAATTTAAATATTAATATTACATACATTATTCAGATAATAATAAATCAATGTTATAATTTTACAAATTAAAAATCATTACTAACGTTACCTGGTAATTAATAATTAGTTTATTGCATTGTTTTATAATAAAATATAAAATGAAAATTAGTGTTAAATTATATTAGATACTAATAAATGTATTTAATTGTTGTTAAAATACTGTTACAGTATATTATTTTACACTTGTGTAATAAATGATCATTGTTGTGTATTTTTAAAACAACATTATCATGGTTAATATTTATATAAACGAGACATTCTAAAATTATTTGACCTGTTAAATAAATGTTCCTGTGTGTTTCTATTAAGAATACATCTTGGTGTGTAGTAATGTTTGTTTAATTTCACAATCAATGTTTTGCTATTGTTTTTTAGTTTAATATTAGTAAAGAAATTAACAATAAATTTAATGCATAGGTTTGACATGAAAAGCAACGAAAAGCCAAACCATAGGCTAAATACACTGCCCAATAGGCATAGAAATTCAATGAAATATACTTTCGGGGTTTGTCTGTACCTTTGGACGGGTAGTGATGGCAATGCAAACGTAAACGAATCAATAACCTTATCAGTAGTGTTAGCACCGGTAGGCCAGGGCTCGTACGCCTCTTTCTGGACAATCTGGTAGTACTCTTGATAACAGTCGGGACTTTCACCACAAACACCGGTACAGTCTATCATCGGTTGATCAGCGCTTGAATTAACCGTCAGTTTACTACTTAGATTCCTGTCGTAAATTAAATAGTCTTCGGGAAAATTGATCATGTTACTTTTAATATAATTCAATTGACATTTACTGATACAATCGCGATGAGACTTATGGCCATTATTGTCATAATTAAAGCAACCCGGCCGATACGGGGCTGGTAACAGCTCTACCACTGTTTTCTGGTACTCTATCAGGATCATTTTAAATTTTGTCTCCATATACTTAGCGCCCCTTTGAATATCAGTTGTGAGCGGTCTTTGTCGCGAATGAATGTGCAATATTATTTCCTCGCCAATGGACATATTACCCAGCTCAATTAGAAAAACATACCCTGATCGTTTACCATATTTGTTTGGTATGAGATACCTGTCATCCGACTGGCCGTTCACTTGCGAGAAGTATGTCTCACAATAGGCGCCACCGCTTATAGAAAGCCGGACGGGTGTCAACCCATCACACGATACATAGCTATAGTTAGTCTCAATACCCAACGGTTTAATTACTTTACAATAACCGGCCGTATCTACCCGTCCGGTCAGCTCCCGGTACTGCTCGGCGATAGACATGTTATTCAAATAGGCGTTAATTACTTGCATTCTTTCATCTTTGTTCAGGTGCTGTGCATTTGAATTCCGGAATATTTTGGTCTCCAATTCTGGTCGTATGTAAAGGTATTTATCCATACATAGAGTGATTGCCGGCAATGAGATTGTAGTCTCGATCTCGTAGTTCACGTCAGTTATGGTCTCGTATGAGAAATAATGAGTTAAAATATTTGTTAATTGAGTACAACATCCGATTAAACATAATAATCTAGATATGTTTTTGTAGTTTTTAATTGCGAATACAATGTGTTTGATAATTGTATTAAAGTAAGCCATAATTATTTTGATAAAACTTTTATGTTAAATATATTTAGGTTATAATTTAAAGTATATATTAAATTATATACTGATATTTTGTTTAATAAGTGTATTCTATAATAAAATTTTTTGTAATAAATTACACTAAAATGTTTAGTTACAAACAAAACTTTTGCATATTGATTATTTTTAGCTAGAATTATATTTGTTACCATGACATATTAATATTAGTTGAATACAAAGTTTACATGTTAAATATACAGTATATCCTATGACTTATTTGAATAAAATATGTTTTGAAACAAAGGAAATTTGTATTCTAATGAGACAAATGTTATATTTTTTATATAACATTTATGTTTAATAAATGGTAATGTCAATATTTAATGTAATTCATTTATGATATGTCAATAATATTCTCGATACAATTAAATAATAGGTAAACATAGATTGAAGATTATAAATGTACATAGTAATAAATTATTTATACAAACTGGATTAATGTTTTCCATTATTCAACAAAATTATTATTGATTACATTGTTTATGACAATTACATTTTTATGATTAACATTATTGCTTAGATTATGTTTGTAAACATTGATCACTGATTGAAAGCACACATTAGATAAAAAGACCAAAGAAAAGCCGAACCACAGGCTGAATATACTGCCCAAATAGCAGAGAAATTCAACAAAATATACTTTCGGGGTTTGTCTGTATGACTGGACGGGTAGGGATGGTATAGCGAACCCAAACCACTTGATAAATTTATTGGTAGTGTTATTGCCCGTAGACCACGGCTCAGACATCTCTTTCTGGACAATCTGGTAGTACTCGTGATAACAGTCGGGACTCTGACCGCAACTATTGGTACAGTCTATCATCGGTTCAACAGAGCTATAATTGACCCTCAATTTAATGCTCGCATTCGTGTCGTACATGAGATAATCAAAAGGATAATCGATATTTTCTTTCATAACGTAATTCAATTGGCATTTACCGATACAATCGCGATGTGATTTATAACCGATGGTGGTATAATCAAAGCATCCGGGTCGGTACGGGGCCGGCAGCAAATGTACCATGGTCTTCTGGTACTCGATGTAGATCCGTTTATATTTAATCTCCATATCTTTAGCGCCACTTTGATATGCAATTGTGATCTGTGTTTGTCGCGGGTGTACGTGCAATATCAATTGATCACCAATTGACATATTACCCAGCTCAATTAGACTAATATACCCTGGTCGTTTACTCGTTTTGTTTGGAATCATATACCGGTCATCCGATTGGCCGTTGGATTGCGAGAAATATGTCTCGCAATAGCCTCCAGAGGTTATCGAGAACCGGATAGGGGTTATCTCATAACAAGGTATAAAGCCTTGCCTATCGTTGCCCACAATTCCTCGCGGTTTAATTACCTGACAATAGCCCGTTGTATCTGACCGTCCGGTCAGCTCCCGGTACTGCTCGGCGATCGACATGTTATTTAAATAGGCGTTAATTACTTGCTTTTTATGCTCTTTGTTCAGGTGTTGTGTCTCTGAGTCCCGGAATATTCTGGTCTCCAATTCCTGTCGTATAAACAGATATTTCTCCCGACATATAGTGATCGCCGGCAATGAGATTGTAGTCTCGATCTCGTAGTTGACGTCAGTTATGGTCTCGTATGAAAAATAATGCGTTAATATATGCGTCGATTGAATACAACATCCGATCAAACATATGAGTCGTGATATGTTTTTAATGTTTTTCATACCAATTACCATGTTTTTAATCATCATTTTAAAGTAAGCCATTTTTATATAATTTGCTATGGTAATTTTATTTGTAGTTTGAATTTGCAGTATTATTTTGCATATGAGTTAAATAAAATATTTTATCTATTAGTCTCATTTTATTACATTATTGTATTTGTATAATGGTAAAAGTAAATCTATTCAAAAGTTTGATTAATGTTATTTGAATGTAATGCAGTTATATATTATTTACATATATTCTAACTTATTTTTATTGAATAAATGCATTGAACCAAATGTACATGTAGTTTGTATAGTATTTATCTTTATACCAATTTTATGTTTTACATTTATCATGTATTTTACATTATTGCATTTTAATTTTAAATGGTAATTGATATAATATGTTTATCATAGTAAATTTAGAAAATGATTTCATCTCTATTAAATAATGCTGATTATGTACTTGATGAATAGAATATTAATTGTTTTATTAAAATTAATAAATTTTAAAAAGAATTACAAAGGTCTGGAAAAGCATTTTTAATTTTGATAAAAATTTATTCCTGAACAAACAATTAATAAATAAAAATAAATATACAAAAATTATTTATGTTGTTCAAAACATTTTGTACTAGTATCATATTTTGTGTCAAAATTCAAATCGAGTTTGCGTGATACATAACAAGACTATATTAGTTAGATACATTTTAATTAAATTATAATTAAATGAGTTAATATCCAAAGAAGTAAACATAACATGTGATCATAAGTTTTAGTATGGGTTTACATGAAATTACACCTATTTTCTGCTACACTGGGTTCGTATAACAAAGTAAATGTTGCATAACACACACCTTTCACAGCATTGACATTAGCTTAACCGAACTTTAATTATTAAGTAAGTTATTAGAGATTAGATACTTAATTAATGTCTACGTGTGAATAGTTTGGTAATTTGCCTTTCGTTTACATTCAAATGTTGCAAAATTATTTGAATATTTTGATTAATAATACGGTTGTTGCGAAACTTAACATTTTGTTGCAAAATAAAATTCAAGATGTATTTAGAGTATATTAATCGCAATACGTTTGTCAACAGCATAACAGAAAAGCCAAACCATAGGCCCAGAAGACTGCCCAAAAAGCACAGGTACTCTCCGACAGACATTTTGTGGGTTATAGTGTATATCATTTCGGGCTCCGACGGTATCTCCAAAGCTATATTAAAAGTATTGGCTCCAAATCCGTTGTATTCGGTTTCAATGTAATCGACAACATAATAGTGTTGTACGCACTCAACGCTATTTGAGCACAATTTCTCGCATTTTATTTGCAAACTAGTGTTGACTGAATCGAGAAAATAAATGCTATTATTATTGGTATTATGAATATTAATATCCTTATCCAAACAGAATGTGTCTGATGGTAATTGTGAATATAGATCTAGATGTAATCGAATTTTGCACGTATTAACACATATGTCACGTGTTTGGCCATTGGCCATACATTGGACACCATGGTTGATCATATGCTGATGTATGATGCTATTTTTACGATATCTCAAACGCGCGCCATCGCTGCGATTTGCGCTGATAAATGCTGTGCCGCTATTTGAAAATTTAAACACTCGGTCATTTTTATTACGAATAAATATCAGCAATTTGTTTTCAAACAATTTATGTTTACTATCGATGGTTATTATCCCATAGAATTGCGATGAAACAGGGTCGTCGAGTCTATTAGTACCATAGTAGCCAGTATAATTTGTGATCCACGTTGAAAATAATGTTACACAATAAACATCTTGGTTGTCGACAGAATAAATGTATTCAGTGACAGATGAGCACTCTATTATATTCCCTGTATCATCCATTACTAAACAACTTGTCCATTTGTCAAACCAGTCTTTGGTTAGGTTTAATTGATCTTGGAGCGATAGTTTATTGAAATATGTTGTTTTGTCAACATGGTTCCCAAATAATAGATTTTGTTTATCCGGACATATAGTAATCGCCGGCACCTGTAGTATAGACTGTGAGTCAAACTTAACATCAGTAGTGGTTTCGTACGAGAAGTATATGAAACTTATTTCCAACATTTGATACAAACATCCCGTAAAACATATCACGTATGATATGATTGTAAATAATTTATTCAACATAATTGCAGCTAAATTAAACTATTGAATATTATCTTATGATACAACTAACTAACACAAGTTAACTAACTAACATTTATTACAGTCTTTTGGGATTGTAAGTCGTTATTTGTGTAAACTTAGTCGTGGTTTGCAAAAATTTAGTCGCGGATTGCAAAAACTTAGTCATTCTCTCAATGCTCTCAATGTATTAATTTTATTACATAATAATAAGCAATTGTTACAATAATATTATTTATAGCTATTGATGTGCAGTAGTGTAACAAGTAATCAATTTGTGATCTATTGATTTTGAAACTAATTATTATGTTTACAAAAAAATAATTATTAACCAATAAAATGCTTCTAAATAATTATGTGACATTTGAGCTAAATTTATTGATATATTATTAATTGTTTTTGAATTTGTTATATTTATTCCCAATGCAATATGGTAATAATTTTAACGATTTCGACGGGTAAATAAATTTACTGTTGGTCGTTGGCGAACATTAATATATTGTAAATTAAAATGATTATGATTATATTTATTAAATAGCAAGTTTTGTTTGACTATCAGTTTTAATACGAATTTGGTGTAGAACTCTCGCAAACCATTGGTTAACATCATAATAGAGATACCGAACCATAGGCTTAAAAGACTGGCTAAAAAGCACAGGTACTCCTCGACAGACATTTTCTGTGTTATAGTATAAATTGCTTCTGGAATTGATGGAAACTCAAACATGATAAAATAAGTATTTTTATCAAGATTGCCAATTTGTACGTTATAGCTAACTGAATAATAGTGTTGAATGCACTCAACGCTACGACTGCACCGGCGCTCGCATTCAATGTCAATACTAGTGTTGTATTTTTGAGTAAAATATGTTTTATTATAATCGGTTAATTGATTATGGTTGATTTGATAGTACAAACTATCATGGGGAATTCCATCAAATTCATGCCGGAATCTATTCAAACGACATTCATAAATACATTTATCCCGCGACTGACCATGGTCAAAACAGCGCATGTTATGTCGAAAATCAAACTTAACGGTAGTTTTCCTAAATACAACTTTGCATAAACTTGTTTTCTTAATGCTTAAATCCATTACCCCTTTGCGGTGTATGTCATACACCTTATATGAATTGTGATGTAAATGCAGTTTAACCCCAGAGCTATATCTAATCTTACTATGTGTAATATGCATGATTGCATAATGCTGATTTACACCATCATCAAACGCCTCGTATTTGAATAGCGATTTTGTGTCCCATTTGGAGGAAAGTGTAAAACAAATATAACCACTATTTATAGATACCATATGTGGGGTAATGTCTTTAAAGCTGATGTACTGATTATGTCTGATCTGTAACCAACACATGAAGTATGGGTCCGGTTTAGTCACTGACCGGAATTGATCGCCGACTGACAGTTTGTTGAATTGGTCTCTATAGTGGAATCGATTTGAATGGTTTGACCACTTTTTTCTGAAGTTTTCACTAATAAATTCAATTTTATTAAAACATAGTGTAATCGCCGGCACCTGTAGTACGGATTGCGAGTCAAACCTGACATTAGTTGTGGTTTCGTATGAAAAGTATAATAAACTTATTNTGGTTTCGTATGAAAAGTATAATAAACTTATTTTATACGTTTGATACACACATCCCATCAAACATAGCAATGTTGTTAAGATTTTGAATAAATGTTTATGAAGTTTAATTACAATAGATTGAGTTATATCAAATATTTTATTAAATAACATTGTTATAATTAACTTAAATAACCATATACAATTGTAATGTTTATTTAAAATGTATTTTACTTTGAATGTTTATAAGTATAAAATATATTTCACATTTTAGAGGGTATGCAAAATATATACTAACAGTAGTTTATTTAAATATATAATTATTTATTGAGTTTCTGTTAATTATTTTATTAACAAAAAAATAAAACAATTAATATATCAATAATCACGTGCTTATCAAATCAATATTAATGGTTCTAGCAATTAAATTTAGAAATACACACATTAATTATATTGTACTTTGTACAGTATATGACATGGAAAGTACATATACTCAAGAATAATAGATAAAATAGTTAGTAACCTAATGTCTGAAATTAATTATCAAATCAATATATTTTTCGTGCACATTAACTAAATTAATATACTAATTGCTACTTTACCGCTATATTATATATGAAACATGGATATTAATGTCCCATAGAATTTTGAACAGTCTGTATATAAAGGGTTTATAATAATTTTTGACGAAATTAATAGCAATTATTTTTAAATCAAAATGGTAATGATTTTCTATGAATAAATAATTTGGATGTCTGACTATTAAAATTTGCTACGTTAAAATTTTGCAAATTGATTTGTAATAAATTTTTGTTTTTAAAATTTACATTCATTACATATTTCGTGTAAAATTTTCTCAATATATCGGTTAACATCATTATAGAGAAGCCAAACCATAGGCCCAGAAGACTACCCATAAAACACAGGTACTCTCCGACAGCCATTTTATGAGTTATAGTGTATATCATTTCGGGCTCCGACGGTATTTGAAATATAAAATTACACATGTTCCTAAATTTCTTGTAAAAAGACGTGGTATAATCGACGCTATAATAGTGTTGTACGCACTCAACTCTCCGGACACATCGGCGCTTGCATTCATTTTCAACACTAGTGTTGTATTCATCGGTAAAATAAATGCTACGATTATTACTAGCAATTAGATTATCGGTACTCATGTATAACAAATTCTCAGGTATTGTTGCGTATCGATCGACATGTGTTTTAATAATACAGTCGTATTGACACGACTTAATTGTATAACCATGTTGTAAGCATAGTTCTGGATTGTGCGTGATCAAATGTTGATGCACGATTTTTCTTTTACAATACCTGATATTCGCGAAATTACTATAATTGACATTTATATATGCGGATTCTTTATTATAATACTCATAAAGTCGATACCCAGTGCCGGCAACATTGACCTGTACCAATTCGTGATGTATATCGTAGGTATTGAGCAAGGTTATTTGTGAGTAAAACTGGGAACTTCCCGGCGTGTTCTCGTTGTCCTTGCCGTATAGACCCGTATAGTTGGTGGTCCAGTTGTTGAATACAGTTACACAATAATTGAACTTGTTAATTAAATGTATGTAGGCGGTGACGTCTGAGCAGATGCTGATAGTTCCCGATTCGTCCAAAACCATGCATACAATCCTGTTTTCAGGGAAATCCCAAAAGCCGTCCATTTGGTCGCCAATAGATAGGGTTTCAAAATACGTGGCATTTATTGTTGTTTTAAAGCCGATTGCATCGGATTTGATAAAACATAGAGTAATCGCCGGCACCTGTAGTATAGACTGTGAATCAAACTTGACATCAGTAGTGGTCTTGAATGAGAAGTATATGAAACTTATTTCCAGCATTTGATACAAACATCCCGTAAAACATATCACATATGATATAATAGAGAAAATCATATTAAAGATAATTTTTGTGTTGTTAATAAAAATTTCGCAATAAAATACAACTTTATATTAAAACTATGAAGAACTGATCATAATACATGTATATTATTATTTACAAAATATTTAATAAAATTACAATAACAATCTAATTATGTTTTTCAATATAAGTATATACGTAGTTTAATGACAAATATATTTGTAAACAAAGTGATTAATATTAGAAAATGAAAACAATTGTCTAATAATTATAAATCAATAAAGATATAACATATTTCATTACGTATTTCATTACGTAGAATGAAGGAATCTATAAGCTATTAATATTATTACCTGTACAAATATTAAATTTTTAGTATTTTGTCTAAGAATGTTTAAATTTATTATTTATTCTATATTTATTTATAATATGTTACATATTCCCAATAGTATCACAAAACTGATAATAATGTTATTTTATTAATATAATATCCGTTTAATAAATTAATCAGAATAAGTATTAAATTTATAGATATTAACATGTCAAACAATTATAAAATAATTATGACCATTTATTATGTGTTATATTAGTATCTTAATTTATCATCATAATTTTGTAATATATTTTATATAATGTAATATAATACATATTTCTATATAATACATTGTATATAACAGTTATTGCAACATAATGTTGTTATTATGAATGACAATTACTTTGTTACGATTAATAAAATAGTAGTGCTTTCTATGAACTGAGGCAAAAACTGCCAATTGTTCTCACATTAAAATTCTGGACAGTCTGTATATATAATTTATATTTTAACAATTATTTTTAGATTAAAACGGTAATGATTTTCTGTGAATAAATAATTTGGATTTCTGACTATTAAAATTTGCTACATTAAAAGTTTGCATTAAATTGATTTTTAATAAATTATTGTTTTTTAAAATTAGATTCATTATATATTTTGTGTACAATTTTTTCAATATATCGGTTAACATCATTACAGAGAAGCCGAACCATAGGCCCAGAAGACTACCCATAAAACACAGGTACTCTCCGACAGCCATTTTATGAGTTATAGTGTATATCATTTCGGGCTCCGACGGTATCTCAAACATTATATTACACGCGTTCCTAAACTGGTCGTAATAAGACGTGGTATAATCGACGCTATAATAATGTTGTACGCACTCAACTTTCCGGACACATCGACGCTCGCATTCATTTGAAATATTAGTGTTGTATTTATCAATGAAATAAATGCTACGATTATTACTATTAATCAGTTTATCGGTACTCATATATA
>CAJPIZ010003866.1:0-11037 GCA_905368565.1 Medioppia subpectinata
CACGGATTAAGTATTATTCGCTGATTGCGGCCAATAGTATACCTAAAGACTCCAAATGACATTCTTTGAGCGAATGCCAGATCTCATTATCGGTGTATTGACTTCGAGGGTCCAGATTATCCCTTATTGAACCACTAAATAGGAACGGATCCTGAGATATAATGAATAGTCTAGATCTAAACGTAAATACAAACGTTGTTAAGCATTGCATAAATACTGTCCTAATCTTCAATTCATACAAACAAATGAAATGAAAATCTTTTAATCGATTGTGTTTTCATGAATACAAACCATTTCTATTTAATTATTAATGTAAGGAATACTAAAGAATTATTTATATTCTATTGTACTGTATATTGTATTGTATGGCATATCGTATTGCAGTAAGAAATCTTCATTAAATGCATTGTAATTAAATTAGCGGTTCATCTCAACCGACGCTTAATTCTAACAAAAATCAATTCATGTAAAAAATTTCATAGAAACTACATTTCTTAACATTCAAATCAATACAATATACAGCAAATCAAATTTCCAACATTAAATTAGCGGTTCATCTCAACCGACGCTTAATTCTAACAAAAATCAATTCATGTAAAAAATTTCATAGAAACTACATTTCTTAACATTCAAATCAATACAATATACAGCAAATCAAATTTCCAACTTTCACTTTCAAATATTTATAACTTTTGAGTAATTAATAGATTGTGTTTCCATTTTCAATATAAAGTTTACATTCAAAAACATTTCTAATTCATAAATATATGACCAAAATATTTCTTCTGTAAAAACACAAATAATAACGACAAGAATAAACTTTGTTTGGCATAATTATAAATAGAAAGCTTTAACGAAATGTGCTTAAAATGAGACATGATCAGTTATTACACTGTAATATATTATATTGCATTATGATATTATTCTTGAAATGACACAAAACTCAGTAAAACTCAAAATTTATAAATAGTTTGTAAGTAAAAGGTTTGATATTTTCTTCACTTACTATACATTAAAAATATATTTCGAAACAAATAAAATAAATTGTTTGATACAAGAATTGATTAGCGAATGGCGTGACTCTTATGCCGATTGAAATCAATTCAAAATAACAGAAATATTTTCTTCACTTACTATACATTAAAAATATATTTCGAAACAAATAAAATAAATTGTTTGATACAAGAATTGATTAGCGAATGGCGTGACTCTTATGCCGTAACTTTAGTTAAGTTTTATTGTCTTAACGTTTGTAAAACATAATGTTATTTTACAAAACTAATTATTTATTTAGTATCTAAAAGAGTTTACGTAACAGTGTATTACAAACTTTCTATTCCCTTATCCAAATACCTTAATGTTTTCAAACTGAGAGTCGAAATATCGATGCCATCAATGGTCACATTTCCTTCTTTTAAGTTCACCAAACGGAACAACACCTCAATTATTCAAATAGTGTACAAATTATTAATTATTATTTATAAACAAGAATTGAAAATGACATACTGCAAAATTCTCAAATAATTAACATTTTCTATGAATAAACAGAATATTCTTATGTTCTTATAAAATAACAAAACTTGAATATTTTTAACCACAATTCATATATGAAAATGTGGTTTATAGAATCTCGATGCCCCCTCCCCTCACTATGGCATTTGACATGTGATCCCAGGTTAAGTCTAAGGATACAGTATATTTTAACATGGGTAATGCTAAGGCTCTAAAAAGGAATATATCTATATAGCAAATGGCCTAGCCCATTCTGATTGGTATGGACGTGTTCAGTACGGTTTATAGATTTATCTTCTGTCGAGATAATCTGCCAATGGCCAGAAATGACCGAATTATGGACAAAATTCGGAATAAATACATAGCATATAATGCATAGACTTGTGGGGAAAGGCTCTGTGCTATGTGTGAATCACCATTCATCACAACTTTTTAAAGTTTTTAACGTTGTGTGAATTCAATTGAATGCCATGTATTTATTTCAAATTTTGTTTATAATTCGGTCATTTCTGACCATTGGCAGATTCTCCCGACAGAAAATAAATCTATGAACCGTACTGAACACGTCCATACCAATCAGAATGGGCTAGGCCATTTGCTATATAGATATTCTCCTTTTAAGTCTATGGTTTATAATATTTCTATGAAATAATCTTAAGTCTATGGAATTCTTTGAGCATCACCCGAATTGTGGTTAACGCGTGTAAACCTTGTTTGTAATGTTTTTCATTTCTCACACAATTTATTATATTTAGCCAATAAATACAAAGAATAATTTCAAAATAAACTAAAAATACTAATTTTACCATTCATCAAGAAATAAATGCAATTAATTGATAAAATCTGACAACATGTCAACTCAACCATAAATAGATATATTAATAAACGGATAACGTGTTTAAAAATATAGTTTAACATATCAAACTTATAATCCCATTTAAATTAGTTTTAACCCAATTGACAATTCTTTTCCTAAGAATGAACTTTATTTGAACTAAACGGCCTTGGCCAAGCCGGATTTCTGTGTTAGCAATAGACAAGACAATAGATAAGGATTGTATAAAATACGATATACTGTGTGCTGTATAGTGTATGCATTGTTTGTATTGTCGATCAATGAAATAGTGAATAATTCTTATCTTACCAACGATTCCGATCTTCTCTGCGGACTTTGTAGTGAATGAAACATTTTCGAGGGCTAAACGCATATCAAATCTGTATTTCATGGATA
Organism: Medioppia subpectinata; assembly: GCA_905368565.1. Lineage (NCBI taxonomy): Eukaryota > Metazoa > Arthropoda > Arachnida > Sarcoptiformes > Oppiidae > Medioppia > Medioppia subpectinata. The sequence goes on from CAJPIZ010003866.1 coordinate 2,744, forward strand.
TGTTATTAAAGGAAACAATCGCTTTGTTCGGCCAATTGTCTACAGTTTGTCGGTCTTCACAATCTATTGATTGTTCGTCTTCTATATTATTTATGTATTGCATAATCCTTTCGACGCAAACCATATCCATCTCTGTCTGAAAACAATCGCTTTGTTCGGCCAATTGTCTACAGTTTGTCGGTCTTCGCAATCTATTGATTGTTCGTCTTCTATATTATTTATGTATTGCATAATCCTTTCGACGCAAACCATATCCATCTCTGTCTGCGTGAATGATTGGACGGCACCATTCAAAAGGCCAGTGACCGACAGTGAATAGACGAGCGCTAATCCAACTAAACCCGAGTCTATTGTCTGATGTGACCAAAAATGAAGGCCCACTGCGAGCAGTGCCACACCAGAGGAGATGAGATTCCCTAACAATTGTAACCGAAGATTAAGCCATTGGCCGACAGCACCACTCGAGTACTGAATCTTATTATTCACGTCTAATTTTCGGTACATTTCACGCATAAACCTATTTATGTATAGTTTATAATATAATCCCAATGTATATAATAATTGTGAGTTATATAAAAAAAAGTTATTAAAATAACAAAATAATTTGTTTTAAAAGTATACGAATTCAAAGAATCTAACAAAAAATACCTATTAGTGTTGGCAAATGCTCTGATAGTAACTAATCCTTGAAGAGTTTCGTCCAACTAATCAAGAATTCAGAATGTGATTAAATTTTAATAATTAAATATAAAAGTATATGTACCATATACATTTTAATCAATTATAAGTTTGTATACCTGCGTATATATAGGAGACAGAGAAACTGCGCTAAGTCTTTTCAGTTCCCTAGATGTCCATCGATAATAGCGCTATAATATTGTGCGATAAATAGATATCTCATCTCAACTCAAAATAATAAATATAAATAATAGATTTCATTAAGCATTGCATTTACTTGAATAAAATAATATGGTATCGATAGGGGAATAATAAGAAGTGCAATCCATGGTAAGCCATACACTGTAATCACTAATGAGGCCAACAAACTATACATTTGGCTCAAGAATATATTCAGCGTAAAGGGAAGGCCGTCGTCAACATTGAACACATCGGACGAGAATCTGTTGATAATTCTGCCGAAAGCAGTCAAATCAAAGAACAAGACGCGGGCCCTAAATATTTTGATCAATAACATTGAATGTAGTTTTAGAGCCGCCACTACTCCTCCGTAAGCGAATATAAACGAACGAATTAGAGTGAGAACTGAATTGGCGGCCGCTATGCAGATGAAGACTATCAGATAACTGGTCGAAGAGCTCATATCTGAGCGTTTATTTGATGTCCAAAATGCAAGCCAACAGTCGGACGCACTCTTCGATATTTGCATTAATAACATGGAAATTATTATCAGACACGAGAGATATAGACCAACGGATTTCAAATAAGTGATATAGACATCGAGTTTAACGACCCCCTCTTCCCTCTCTTCTTCTTTAAGTTTTAACTCATTTTCAATATTGTCCTCAATTGTAGTCAAGTCTTCGTCGCATTTCTTTTCTTCTTTTTTGGATTTGTCTTTGAATTTAAGCACAGCTTCGGGTGAACCCGATGTCACGATTTGTCCCGATTCTATCTTCAAGACCAGATCTGCTTTTACGAGATAATTGTGGTGATGAGTGCTCACAATCTTGGTTTTGTCCAACAATAGACCACAAATGCATTTGTTGTATATCTGTTCGCCGACATGAATGTCAACGCTTACTTCAAGACCAGATCTGCTTTTACGAGATAATTGTGGTGATGAGTGCTCACAATCTTGGTTTTGTCCAACAATAGACCACAAATGCATTTGTTGTATATCTGTTCGCCGACATGAATGTCAACGCTTGCGAACGGATCGTCGATTAAATAAATGTCAAAATCCTGATATATAGCCCGCGCTAATGAAATTCTGGCCTTTTGTCCGCCCGATAGCGTTACGCCTCTATCGCCAATAACAGTGAGATCTCCGTCAGTGAATGACTAACAAAGCGGTATATTTAGGCATTCGTATGTAATTTCATTATATATCACTAAATTTAAAGCATACGTTAATGTCATCGATTAGAGCGCAGGCCTCCAGAACTGAGTTATAACGGACAGAATTAAATGGTTTACCGAATAAGATATTCTCCATTAGAGTCGCGTTCTGTAGTCAATAACAAAAACTATAAGTTAAACAACAGTTTCCGTACAATTGATTCATTCAAACTAAAAACCAACGAATAAGAGATGGAATTAAGTTAGTTATACACTGACTGTCGTTATTTGCTTAATAAATATTTAATATTGAATAAATTGGTGGCGAAGGGTAAGTGTAAAGAAAAAATATAATAATTATACAGTACTTGAATCCATGGTTCTTGAGTAACAACGCCTATTCCGGCCTCAAAGTCACTATTACTGATCCCAAGTTTACCACTAATTCTTTGCATTTCGCCTAACAATGCATTTATAAGTGAACTCTTTCCACTTCCGACTTTGCCTTAAAACATACATTATTTGTATAAAACATTTCATAATTCAAAGATATATTGAGTATATTTTCAAAACACAAACCAATGATTCCTATAAACATATTTCGAGTTAAAACGAAATCAATTGGACCTAAAATGAAACGACACGTTAAGTCTGGGTTGACTCGACTCGATTCAGACGCGTTGAATGAAGCGCCCATTGCCTCTAACTTATGATCACGTTCTGTAATCACATGGTTATAATGTTTGTCCACTTCAAACGGATGCAAATCAAACAGCTTTTGTAATCTCTTGATACTAACAAAGCTCTCCATCAGTCCGTTTAGAACCCACGGAAAGGCCTTTAGAACAAGTGTTTATAATAAACATTAATTGCCACTCAAATCATAACAAGTCAATTTCACCATCGTCTAACCATTTCATTGTTATCAACTATTTAAACTTGTTGTTCAATCAAATAAGTTATTCTTTATGTTATGTAATGAATCAATGTGTAGATATATGACCTAGTTAAACAATCATATAGACTGTATATTGTTTTTATATTTTAAACAATTGGATTTATATGGGTTTAATTAATTAATTAAAATCATTTTTAACTTATTTTGTAAATGAGTAAGGTATTTATCATAATGCCTAAAAATATATATATTTAATCAAACATTTTTCATGTTAGACCCTATTATTCTGTATATAAATGATAGAGTAATAAAATGTTGAGCATAAAGTATGAGTGCAAAAGTTGTACATTTTCTGCAATCTTTAGAACCTAAAGTTTTAACGGCTTGGTATTTATAAATTATAATGCTCTGGCAACAAATAAAAATCATTGAACATGTTTGATAATAATGATACAAAATTTAAAAATTGCATTAATGATGAATGCATATTTGTTGTCAGATTGTGTATTAATGAATAATCCCAAATAATACATACATTTAATGGCATTATTAACATAGTTAGGAGAGCGAGTGAAGTGAAGACCACGGGTGCCGTGAGTTTGCCGTTCAGCAAAACAAATGTCCCAAAAACCAGAGAAGATATGAGAACAGGAGTTGTCGCCCAAAAGTATACACAGAATGCGTCCAAATATTTCCTTCCCTTCAGATATTTGACTTCTTGTTCCCGCAAATGAAGTACACGTTTGGAGAACAGGTCTTCCCAACCGTGCATTTTAATGACACGAATTCCCATTAATATTTCACTCATTAATCTAATCCTTTTGTCTTTCCATTCCATCATTTTTGTACTCAAATCCGCGATTTTGTTACAAATCCATCGATTAATTGGTATTAAAACAATAGCGAACACAACTCCCGAAACAAATGCCAGACCTAACTGTTGGTACAATAGGTATAGAGTGACCGACAATTGAATGGGAAGACTAATGAACTGCAATAGAGAGGGACAAAAGTTGACCACTCGGTCGGTGTCAGTGTTGGCGAAGTTAAGTATCTCTCCGGTACTGAAGTGTGCGTTCAAAGTGTTTGATCGGACGCTAAATATTTTGCTATAAATCGACGCTATTATAGAACTTCTGATTTTGAGCGAAATGTTATTCATATAAAAATTAAATAAACTGATGGTAACCGACGATAACAGTGTACACAAGAATAATGCTATTGAGTAATAAAAGCCATCATAACTGATGCGATCATCACTTTCCAGATATTGAACGACACGATTCAATAGGAGTGGACCCGAAAACGACAAGATATCACTCGTAAACTTAAGAGATCCCACATATAATAACTCCAATCCATAACATCTGAGCAATGATTTAATTAATGAATTACTTTTAAGACTAGTGTATGTATTGTTGTCTTCACTAATGATTGGATTTAACGCAAAAATTGAGTCAAACTTTTGCCAAACATTTTTGGCGTGAATTTCGTTCGGGAGTCTAAACAAGTCGTTATGCGAAGAGATATTCTTCTCGATTCCCCTTTTCATGAGAGGTGACACCCATTGGAGGAATATCTTTGAGATAATGTCCACGTGTTGGTCGTTTAACAACTGATTATCGATTGCATCACAAGTTATGGATATATTAGAGATGCGATCGTCTGAATCAATCAAACGGTGTTCGCTCTCATCACCACTTGATCTCAATATCTTATAAATCCATGAATTAATTGGCAAATAAAATATCCAAAGAGAAATAACGATTGCACTGCAAACCAATTGATGCGAAACAATGTCTTGTTTAACGCTAAGTGAATAGATTTGGTTCACATTTGAGAGTATAATCAAAACGATTGTTATATTAGTCGTAATCACAATCGGTATGACATTTAACAGAGAGTTTCGGTTTAATATTGATATCAAACTAAATAAATGCACAAAAAGTGCTGTCATTTGAATAGTGTTTGAGATATAGATTGCAATCAATTGATGGCTTGTATTCATTGTAATCACAATCATATCAATCAAAACAATCAATAAAATGAGAAAAACAATTAAAGTTTGTATTTGTAATAATCTTTTGAGTAGAGAATCGCTTGCATTCAATGTGTGTCTCATATGTGATGACCAACCGATCAGAAGCGAAGAAGTGATGGCCAGTAATGTATAGATCGGACTAATTATCACCAAATGAGTGAAACAATCGGTTAAATACCAATTGCTATCATTTGTTGTCCGGTTATAAACCGGGAAATTAGGGTTTGAACACAATATCTCGGATATTCTCGACATCTCTTCTCCACTCTATTGTCACTAATTGTTAATATAATTACAAATAATGTTATGATTTGTCACTCATTTACGGATCAAATGAAAGATGCGATCATTTTGTCATTAAATTCAATACATTTCTCTCAAATCACACGAACTTTGATATAATGTCTAAAATGTTTGTTATGTTTGATGAGTGCATGTGTTGTGAGAATCACGTGATCTCTGAAACACATGTCTCGCTATTTGTCTCAATTTGTAAACATTTTGATGGCATGTCTTCACATGTCTTGAGCTTTAGTTATCGTTTAATTCATTGAATATTACTTTTAAATACAATTTATTATTTGATTTTACAATAATTATTACTGAATATAAAATGTCTGTTAAAAAGAGTAAAGTTTTGGTGAATAAAGTGATATCGAGTGACGAAGAAGTGGTCGATTCGGACCTGGATTTGGATGACATGAATGGCGCATGATGGCCAGTAATGTATAGATCGGACTAATTATCACCAAATGAGTGAAACAATCGGTTAAATACCAATTGCTATCATTTGTTGTCCGGTTATAAACCGGGAAATTAGGGTTTGAACACAATATCTCCGATACTCTCGACATCTCTTCTCCACTCTATTGTCACCAATTGTTATATAATTATGTTATCATTTGTCACTCATTTAGGGATCAAATGAAAGATGCGATCATTTAGTCATTAAATTCAATACATTTCTCTCAAATCACATGAATTTTGATATAATGTCTAAAATGTTTGTTATGTTTGATGAGTGCATGTGTTGTGTTCATCACGTGATCACTGAAACACATGTCTCGCAATTTGTCTCAATTTGTAAACATTTTGATGGCATGTCTTCACATGTCTTCGCTTTAGTTATCGTTTAATTCATTGAATATTATATTTAAATACAATTTATTATTGAATTTTACAATAATTATTACTGAATATAAAATGTCTGTTAAAAAGAGTAAAGTTTTGGTGAATAAAGTGATATCGAGTGACGAAGAAGTGGTCGATTCGGACCTGGATTTGGATGACATGAATGGCGCCAATGATTTGGATTCCGACGACGACATCGATTTATCTGAAGACACGATCAACGCATCCAAAGCCGAGACCAACAGCTCGTGGGCCGACGCTATCAGTCGAGTCCTTTCCGTCAAAACCAAAAACAAATCATTCATTTTATCGAAAGCTAAAAAAGATAAAGAAATCAAACGGAAAACCGATGAACCAAACGATGACTTAGAGATTGTCAACGAAGACGGGTCTGTTGTCAAGTCGTCGACGAAGAATAAGAAGAGTAAAAGCGATGAAAGCAATAGCAAAGAGAGTAGCAGTAAATTAAAGTTAAGTAAATACGAGTGGGAAGTGTTGAACAAAATGAAACCCAAAGCCGAAGACAGGGATAGGGAACGGATGCTGTGTTCGGTCGCCACCAAAGGTGTTGTCCAACTGTTTAATGCCGTTCGGGAACAGCAGAAGACCATTGAAACCAAACTCAATGAAGTCGGCTCTTCAGAGACCAAAAGAGACAAAATGATGACTCAATTCAATAAAAATCAATTCCTCGATAAACTCAAACGAAAGGACACTTCAACTAAAGTAAGCATTTATTGAATGTATTTTTATTATACATTTTAATCAATTTTTGTGTTTAATATTAAGACAAATGAATCGGAAAAACGAGAATCTGATGAACAGAAGTGGAAAGTATTGAGGGATGACTTCATGATCGGCGCAAAGATGAAGGATTGGGACAAACAAAGCGATTCCGACGACGAATCTGACTAATTATTGATCATTTAATTTAGCGACAAATCTATTTTGAATATATTAATTATGAAACAATTATTTTCATTCAAATAAGAACTCATTCAAACTTTTATGTCATATTTTTTGATGTAATTTATGTTATTTTTAATGCAAACATTGTTTTGTTAACAATACAAACAAATAGTGGCCATTCGAGTGATCACATCAATGCCAACATTCACGACGTATGAGAGGGGGTGGAGGCGAGTGTTTTGACGTTGAGTACTGTTAAACACATTGAATGATGGATGCATTGATGGCGTCCACGCGTGTGTGTACTGTAATGGCGGGCATAGATGTGGTGAGTGTTTGAGCTGTCGAGTAGTGTTGCAGTGAAGCAGTAATGAGAGAGTAATGACTAGTTTTGCCAAAATGTCTGCTTTGAGCCAAAGGTTGAATGCATTGAAGTGATGGCCAATTGATCCCATTTTGGATCCACTTTAACACTCATTATCATCACATGATTCATAACACATGCCACTCAACACTCGCCCCCAAAGAGTTCATTGTTTGTGAGACAAATGGATTTGAATAGCAATTGACACCAAATGAGTCGTCCGTTGATATAATGGACACATAATTGCTATGCATTTGAGTTAACATCCAATCGATTGAAAGACTAATTGAACAATTGGTGGTAAAGAATGGGTGCCAACAGTTCCGCACAAATGGCCTCATCTGTGGGCTCGATATCGTCGGCCACGCCATCGATGAGCTCCACATCGCAAGAGACGGTCAATTCGTGGACTTCGTTGACAGACAGCGGGAACGGCAGTCACGGGACGACAACCGACGGCTCTCTCACTAATATAGTGCCGACCAAAGAGAAGAAGCGGAAGAACTTGTCGTCTTTGGCTACTCTTCGCAAACGACTGGCGCGGAAGCGACGGACAAGCCGTACATTTGATCACTTGCAGGCGTTGAGGGATTTCATCTCTTCGTGGACCACAAGAGATGTGAAGCAATTGTGCGAAGAGTACGAGTGTTCGGGTCTTCTCAAAGAGTTGTCTCTATTGGCTGAGAGCGCCCGACCCCTGGCCTCCACCGCTCAGAACGACTTCTGCGAGTTGTTTGACTTCAAGTACTGTTCGGACGTCACTCTCGTCTACAAAGGCGTTCACTTCCCGGTCCATAAGGCCATTGTTTGCGTCCGTTGTCCCGCATTTCGGGAACTATTGGGCAAAAAGGCTTCGGGCAGTTGTGTGACCGTAAATCTGGACATTCCTGGCCTGAGAGTAGAGCTGTTCCACGACTTGTTGCGATACTTGT
>CAJPIZ010003867.1:0-11034 GCA_905368565.1 Medioppia subpectinata
AAAGTTTATTTTTTTCAATTTGTGTTTTGCTTTAAATCGTTTACTCTAAACGACACCCAAATAGACTCTTATACTCACATTCACTTCATTCACAAAAAGATACGGGAAGTGTAATCAATGGTAAAAAATTCTGAATACAGATACCGTTTACCACATGTTGTACAGTAGAGTATTTCTAAATATTACATCGGGCACAAATTTAGTATAAATTATTTATAATAAATTTATATATTAGTAAGTTAATTTCATGTTGATTTCTTTGCTGTTTGTCCTTGCTGAACTTATGTTTAACTTTTAAACTGTAGTGCATTTATTGCATTTAGTGCCTTTTGTGTATTTTATGTATGATTATATTTATGTTAGTTATAGTAAAAAATAATTAATATATTCACATATAGTATATAATTTACAATTTAATAATGTAACCTCTATTAATGTTATTAAATTTTTAGAGTTAATTTTGATTAATTTGGCAAAACTATAAAATTGCAAACTACACTGTTTTGGTTGTTAAAAAAGTTTACAAATTTTTTGCATATTTTAGAAATACAATAAATGACAAGATTAAAAAAGTTCATATTAATTCACAAAATAACTTTATGCATAAATAAATATAATCAAACTTAAATACTTAGAAATCTATCTAAATATATATTTAACAGAAGTTGTTGTATAAAAAATAAAACAAATTTTATATTAGTTAAACAAACATACGTAACTTTGTTTTATCACCGAATTTAACCTCAGGCGAAACCTAACTCCAAAATAGAGTTAATGAATTATGTTACCAATGGTTATTCTCGTGAGGCAATAGAATATTAGCCAATAGTACAACTTTCCCGCATCTCTCGCGGACGAGAGTCGTAGTGATGTAGTGACGTAGTGAACATGGTATTCTACTATCGTAAATTGATTTGAAGACTGTTTAAACACTTTAAGAGAGTGAAAACAGCTAGCAGATAGCCTAGAGAAATAACTCAAACAACAATTTATTCATTGATGAAAATTCTTTGTCTGAAGTGAACATCAGTTCAAGTATTGAATTTGTATTTCTATTCCTAGTGATAGTTGTGTGAAGAGATGGCAATAATAATGTCATCGGATTCTGATGAGATTTCTCCACAAACATCGCCCGTAATTGTCGACTACAACGGTTCCAACGGTTCCGCTCCCAACTCTCCGATGTCCTCAAATGTGTCCTCAAATCTCAATAGTTTTAATAATAAAGACAAACAAAGCGTTAACTCTTTTGCTCTCAAATGTTGAATACAAAGGTGATTATCACTTTATTTACTGCTTTTACATTATTTATTTGGTAGCTAAGGAAAGAGGTAGTGATCATAAGAATTATCTCTCCTAGGGTAGTTATTTATGAGGTTTGGGCTGTGTAACACATCTATCGGTGAATCTCATTATCTTTTTTAATACTTTAGTTTTAATACTCTTAAAATCTTAAGTTAATTCTAAGAATTTAATATATTTTGAAAGAAGTGTTTGTGTTTTATGATTAATTTGGTCTAATTTTTAGGATCAGTACTGAATAGTCGGTCTCAACCTATAGTTTCTGCGGCATCTTTAATGCCAACAGTTTTTGGATCCGCCGATCACTTAATGTCAAGCCATCATTTAGGCCGAAAGCAAACGCCATGGTATCCATGGGCTGTATCATCGGCTGTCATCAGTGGCGAACATTCCCATCAACAGACAAACTCTGCACATCAATACCTATTCCGGGACTATAAAAACTCAGGTAAACTTACAATCAATCAAAATCATGATTATTATTTTATAAACAATTTCATATAAATAATCTATATATTTTAAATTACGATTTATAAATTAATTATTATAAACTTAAAATCAAAAGCAAATATATAGTGATGTTTTTCAACGAATACTAATAAATTTGTTGAATAAAGTGACGAAAAGTGTGTTTCGGCTATAATTACCATTGACTCCAATGTAGAAAATATTTTAAAACTGAGACCCAATGTAATGTTTGCGGCACTTCTTTAGTTGAGATCTCACTGATTGATAAACTGATCTTAAGATTATTGTTTATTCACTCAAAGTTGCAGTTATGAGAGTCTAAACACATGCAAAACTTCAACCAAAAGTGCTTTAATCCATGTTTCCGAGCGCTTAAATGGGACTCAAGACTATGCATTTCGTTAACTATATTAGACTGTTTTACAGAAGTTCCGAAACTTATAAACGGCTTTTGAAGTTTGGTTTAGTTGTAAAAACAATTTGTGAAACATCAGTTGTTACTTTCTGTAAGTATCATTTCTGTTAGAAATAGTTTAGTACTTACGAGTTAGTGTATAATAGTTTATAAGCATAATGCATTAATATTTAAATTAATTTTTCGTTTAATTAAACATTTAGTTCATTGCTGCCCATTACTAATTTTTATTTGATGCAAATGTTCCATACAATTGATTAATTTTTAAATTTGGGAAGAAATCTGTGTTTAATCTGAAATCACATGTATATTATGACTTAAGCGCACAATACTATACATTTTAGAGAATAAAATAATTGTTACTATTGTCAATTTTAATTTAATACTGTATTGTTTTACATGCTATATAATTTAATTGATATTTAATGTACTATTAGTAAATATGAAATATTTTAATTCTAGCGTCTAATTAAAGATTGTAATTTAGATAATGTAAAATTATACTAAATTTAAATGTGCTAGTTTATATTTAAAATGATTAAAATTTCTTAAAATTCTATATCACATTTACAAAGTATTATTTTTATAATACATGGATTAGTATAATGTGAGTTAGTTTTTATAATTATTTAAAGAACGTTTAAAAAGAATATATAAACAAAAGATTGTCAAAGAAGTATTCAGCAAATACTTTCTTCTTTTAAGAGAATATTTTGTTTATTTAGTTATTTTAAGTTTGTATTAAAGATTTATATAAAAATTTCATTATGAGTACAAATTATTTAAATGGTTTGTTTAGTTACTTATTATGTAATGCGAATGAAAAGCAGATTTTGTGTAATATTAAAGTAAAGTCTTTAATTCTCTGTGATCTCTACATATAGTATAAAATTATAGTTAACTTTCTATTATATGACAAATTTGTTTGTTTTGTTTGTAATTAGATTCTGTAAAAGATAGTCACTCGGAATTGACACTAGAGTTGGACAGTAGGGTTATGTCGCCCATGGAATCAAGTGATAAGGAGAGCAGTAATCTAAGCAGTAATGATGTCTCTCCCAATTCAACCACATCTATGACCACAAGCAGCAAGAATTGCGGACCAAATAATGATAACAATAATAACTGCAGTTCCAGTAATTCAAGCAAAAAGAAAAAATCTNTAAGTGAAAAATTGTATAAATATAACATAGTTTTATAGACTTTAAACAATTTGCAGATTCTATAGGATAAGGAGTACTGTAATGAGAATCCTCTTAACTCTAAATATTTTTTGTTGTTTAGACTATGAGTTGAGTGAAACTGTACTATAATATTACAAATTCCTTAATTATTTTAAGCAAAAATCTATTATGAGATGCTTTTATAGTTTCAGAAAATAAGAAAATTACGAAAACATTGGACTGAAATTATATAAATATTTCATATTTTATGCTCAACTGCCTATCAATTAATAATTTGTGAGATCTTCATGTAAAATGAGTGAAACAATTCTTAATTATATGAAATATAATGAGAATCGACGCAAAGCTTTTATGATTACGAGAAATTCTATTGAAGCCCATAAAGGCATTACTGATTAAAAGCTCTTTAAAATCGATTTTGTATTAAGTCATAAGCATTCAGTCATTTTGAGACTAATATTTATTTAATTAGAAAACGATTAAATTGCTGAATACCTCTTTTGCCTCTAATCATAAAAGCTTTGCGTCGATTCTCATTATATTTCATATAATTAAGAATTGTTTCACTCATTTTACATGAAGATCTCACAAATTATTAATTGATAGGCAGTTGAGCATAAAATATGAAATATTTATATAATTTCAGTCCAATGTTTTCGTAATTCTCTTATTTTCTGAAACTATAAAAGCATCTCATAATAGATTTTTGCTTAAAATAATTAAGGAATTTGTAATATTATAGTACAGTTTTACTCAACTCATAGTCTAAACAACAAAAAATATTTAGAGTTAAGAGGATTCTCATTACAGTACTCCTTATCCTATAGAATCTGCAAATTGTTTAAAGTCTATAAAACTATGTTATATTTATACAATTTTTCACTTAATTATCTAAAACAACATTAGTTTAAACATTAGAAATATTTAATTGTTAATGATTTAATGACTTACTAATGATTTGTTTCTATTTCTGTATTTTAGGTAAAGATTTGGTTTCAGGTAATTGTTATATGAAATACTATAGGAATTGTTGGTATAATTATGGACTCATTTATATAGAATCGGAGAACAAAGTGGAAGAAGCAAAACCCGGGTATGGATGCCAACAGTCCAACGATCCCTCAATCGCCAAATGGCAGTCTTTGCGGGCCATCACTGCAATCGGGTTCGCCATCCTTTGTAACGGGTGGTTACCCAACGGCTGCCCTTCTCTATGCATCTCAATTATCTCAATCACAATTGTCTCCATTCATAAACGTGAGCTCTGCCTCTTCGCTGTCATTTCCGGCCGCCGCGGCTGTCCTCTCATCGGCGGCCCAGCATTTTGGTCATCACCCACTTATGCACCATTTGGGACACACATGAACTCGAGGCATGTTAACCATGTATTTTTGAGTGTAAAACAGTGTTTAATCATTTTTCAACAACTCTACTAATTATTTCATTATTGACAACAATTTTAAATTAGTTTTTATGTAAAGCTATTCTAAAGCAATGAATTTTTGTATCTAAATTATTAATCAAAAACTAATTGTATTTAATGTGCATTACTCTATGCATTATTTACTTAATTATGCAAATGTGATTCAAACGCTTAATATAAATAATAATTTTTTCTCATTATTAATATTTGGAAAATATATTTTTACTATTTTATAAAACTATTGATTTATTGATTTATTAAGTGATGTATAAAAGAGTATATAAAAGTCTCTCTGAATATTGAGTGAAAGCATTAACTTTACATAAGAGTAAGAAATTAAATGATAAGTGGGAAGTGGTAAATGTTTGTATGTATTGTAAATATAATGTTTTACTTAAAATATATCACTTAATGTAAGAATAGATGACAATTAGATGTTTGAGAAATGTTGCCAAAGTGAGGATTGAGTTGTTTTTGAGTAATCGTTAGTTTTTTTTGGGAAACTTCTAATTTAAAGGCATTGCAATGATTGCATGCATTGTTTGTCAATTGTTATGCGTTTACAGAGTATGTGTTAACCTCTTTCTCTTTCATGGGATGTAATTTGGAGACAATTTTGTAAAAGAGAGACACTTGAGCTCATATAAGCAGTTATAGAGTGAGAATGCATTTATTTGAGCGCTGTATATGTCGGTGCTGTCAGTGATGCCAGTGTTGGCAGATTTGCAGTGCAATAGTGATAGTATTGATGGTATCAGAGCTATCAATAATAATGATGATGGTTATAGCAATCACGACACATATTGAGTTACAATAGCGTTATAGAGGGTTAAGGGAAGCAAATTATGCATCGCTGGGCGTTTAGCACAGGAGCGCAAATGATGAACGCTTGCGCTTATTCTTGTAATCATGGCTTCAATTCTGAGGTATAGAATTGTATGTAATGTAGAAGTGCTTGGTTTGCATGGCTTGGATGGTTAGGCGCTCACAAATTGGCTTCGGTATCGTGGGCTCAGCCATCAGCCATTTGATCTGATGGCGCTCAAGAGAGTTTAGGTTAGCTATCATACGAACTATTCTCCGCAATATATATATATAATAAGCAGTCATTTTGGACTACTATTTGTCATTTAATGCGTGAACGATAGAAAAGATGAGAGAGAGAGAGAGAGAGAGAGAGAGAGAGAGAGAGAGCTGTTAGAATCTAATACATATAAAGTTGTGTGCATTGAGTTCAATAATTGGCCGCTTTTTGAAAATGAAGTCAAGCCTATAATTGGCTTAAAACAGGGCTAACATTAACGAAATACAACTCAATTTTATTGGAGAATTTGTGTGTTTGTATGCTTTGTATGCTTTATATGCTGTGAAGCTTACACTCAGATGTCCTAAAGTGATGTGATGTTTGACGTTCTTATGCTTTTCAACCCAATAATAGCGATACTATTCTTATATAACATTTCTATCATCTATGGCTCAATGATTTAGGCTTACTATCTATTTAAGTGCTCACAGATTGAAAGCTTAATGCAATTGAATGCTATATACAGTATTAATATAGCCTTTGCCTCCTCTTTATTCTATGTATTCTTTGACTCAAATAACTGCATAAAACTCATCTCTACTACACTTTTAAGCTTATATTGATTTCTGATAAACGGCTGCACCTGTACTACAACTGCATTCAACTCGGCTTTGACTTCAATTCAATTGATATCAATATAACTTATACTATAATCATAAATATAATTCACTTTTTCATTGCTATTCTTATTTTCAAAATGATATCGTTTTTACAAATAGACAAATAATAGGAAAAGTTTTTATCAAAATTACTGTGACTTAAATTTCTTTTAAAGTATTTGTATTTACTTTCTTGCGCTTAAAATAGTTGGCAAACAATTTATTAAATGAATTTAGTTGTGACTTGAATTTAATGTGTTGTAGAACTGGTATAAAATAACATTAATTCAATGAATATTTGAGTATATAGTGTACAATAGTGTTGCCTAACGTAAAACCATAGCGTATGTGAACTCATCTCACATCTGCTCCTCGCATCCCAAAAGCGCTGGCAATATAGCACTGGTAGCCGAGTATTACTATAAGTAAGCACTAAGTTGTAAGTTTGAATCGACAAATACAACCATTCATTGTATGCCTAATGATTGCCCGATATTTACTGCAATGAGTTTGTGGCAAATTTGTCCGTCAAAGCGATCGTAACGATGGTATGGCCGGTAAGGCTCGTAGGACTGGTAGGGCTGGTGTGTCACCGGAATGTGCATAATAGAGAATAATAGAAATAATAGGAATTGAATGTATGTGTTATAGCCATTAAACGGATAAAGTGAAAAATAGTAGCTATTTAGGAGTTGTATTAGACTTGTATTAGCCCTCACTGTTAGCTTTGCTCTCACTGTCACTCTCTTGGGATTCAACGCCTGATATAACTTTAGGACAAATTATGCGCAACACTAACGGACAATACAACCCCTAATGAGAGGCTCAAGTCATCCCTTGCGAAATGAATCCAAGGGCTCGACTCAATTCAATGCAATCCATAGTGACTTAGCCTATCGTATCAATTATTTCTACATAGATCTGCCATTCATTTATTCTCGTTTCAATTCCTGGTCATTGCAATTGACTATTATTTGTATAATACTTCAAATATATAACAATGTATATAATATACAGTATAAAAACAAATTAAATTTTAACACTAATAATAAAAGTGAATGAATAGCTGTTTCCGCCACTCTTTAAATAATTCGGTTCAAAGCAATCGTGTGATCGATTCAAACACTATTCGTTTCACTAACTATTGATATTAGACTAGAATAGAGGAAACCTATTATGGAAACAATTGAAACGCTCTGACTATACCTACACTACTGTCACATTAATTCTTGTCGCAAGCATTTGGTGCGTCCCATAAGACCCTACTATAACAAGACCACCGCCACAACTATCACAGGCATCACTGGCTTCATAGCCTACCAGTGCCTCGGATTCTCATACTCTGACACGCATTTCGGTCCACAGAAATTGATATCATGTGCCTCTCATTCAAATCACTCATCTTTGATGACGAGAGCACATCATATTTCATGTATTACTCAAATACGAACTCATCTTATATTTCATGAAAAAGATTATTAGTTATAAGTTCTTTCTCTTAAGATATGTTTCTTCAAAACAATTTCACATTTATTTGCTTTTAGAACTACATATACTGTACTGTATATGAAGTCAAATATGAAACATAATTTTATATTTTAATTATAATTTATAAACAAGAATTTTTCTTTATGTTAGAATTAACACAATTAAAAAATAAAGTAATTATTTTAAAATAATTAATTAATAATAAGGGAATGATTGAAATTTATTGACAAAATAATTGGTTTAAATTATAATAAAAAAGCGAATTATCACTCAATTTAGTGCATGTCTTAGAACTAAGGGAAGAGTTTGTAGAGAAGAGAAGAAGAAGAATATAATAAAGTTGTGTAAGAATTTGACATTTTGTTGGATGCGTTTCGCACCGTTTCTCACTTAATTTTGCGGAACCCGACCAACAAAATGGAAAGCTATGGAAAGGCATCTCCACCAGCACTGGCATCACTGGCATCACTGGCATCGCTCACAACTCCAACAGTTATATACATTGGATTGTTCTGCTGTGCGATTCAATACAACTCAAACACATTATCTCTAAATTGCAAAGTTTTTTCTAAAGAGTAAGAGCTTTTGTATGAGAGTTTGATATACGAGTCTCTCTCTCTCTCTCTCTCTCTCTCTCTCTCTCTCTCAAACTGATTCCGATAATATTAAATGGGAAAATAGGCACATGTTTAGTCAGTGATTAATTTTTGGTATTATCAAGTAATAGTAAAAGCGTCGGCTTTGAAAAGACTGGGGTCTGAATTAAGAGAGACTCAAATTGCCATAACTTTATTATTTGATTCTTTATAATTCTTTCCTCCGGTTATTATTTCTTTATATGAATTGTAGAAAAATATAGAATATATTATTCACTCGACATTTGAAACTCTTGTCTCCAATTTCATGATTACGAAAATCTATATTTATATCAATTTTTATCAAATGAAACAAAGCTTTTGAACGATAGGAAAAAGAGCACACGTTGTGGGAAATTGGGAAACAGATCCCATACTGTCTCACAATCTCATTGATTCATCCCATGAAACACATCCAATACAGTCCCACAATTCAATTAATTCATATATACTTTATATTAAAAATACAATTAGTTTATTGTATAAAATTGTTTCATCAAAATAAATATTTTGTAAAATACATCTTTGTTTACATAAAAGAGTGCATCACTTATTCATAATAAAGTAATTATTAATATAGTCTTAAAATAGTCTTATATTTTTATTATTATATACTTTTGGTGTTTGTCATTATAGATATAACGTTGTGATCATAATAATTACACTCTACTGATAGTCTACTAAAATACTTGTATAATTAATGAGAGGGGATTTTAAAAAATCTTTCAAAATAATTATTGAAAATATTTGTCAAATAGTTATAACAAATAAATTAAAGCCAAAACAAATTGGCGTTCATTTAGTTTTTTGGGTGCAAAACATAACTGTAAGTATAGATACGAGTAATAGCAGTGGTATATGTGATGTGCGCCCAATCAGTGACATTACATGCATTCCTCACATTTCCCGTCACATCTTTGTGTCACGGATTGCAAAATATGAACAATTTTGTGAGCACTGGTTTAGTATATATTGGGCTACAGTAGCGTTACTGGCAATAGGATGGGCTCAGTTTGACTAAACAGGCCCTCATATTGTGTGCACTTTGTCAACGACAAGACCAGACATTTATCAACGCGAAGGTAGAACTGAGTACTGTATTCACTAAATTGACTGAATAGTGAACTAAGTTTTACTCCAGACTTACACAACATATGATATGATGTACTCATAGGAAGCTAACAACAAAACAACTCTATATCTAATGTTTGAACATAGATTTGAGCTCTAATTAAGACCTCCTTATTATGAATAAGTTGCACAACATTTGGCAAATTATTCAAATTAAAACACATTAAAATTTGTAGATTCATATCAATAAAATTTAAATACAACTCATCATTAAATCTAAAAAATTATTTAAATATATTTTTGTTTTAATTACAAGAATTGATTTATTGAATTTCAGAGTGAAGGGCACAACACATGACATTCACCGCACATACGAGACATTAGGAGTGCTTTTTAGCAAAAAATTTCTGAACATTAGTTTTGAGGTTTTGGTAAAACCGAAAAGAGACCGCTTTTTCGGCTCATATGATTGTAACAAAACTCCTCTCTAATGCATGCATTCACTCCATTACTAGACGTTATAGTTCTTAACACTTCTTCTAAACACTTCATTTAATTTACAAATTAGATATAAACTGAACGCAATGTATATTTTATCATTCGTCTAAACCAGAACAGCGCACATTTTAGTAAAATAAGTTTTTATTTAAGCATCTTTTTTGTTGTATTGTGATTAGTATACAAACATGAATTACAATTGATTTTAAAATATTGTCAAAAGAGTCAAAATGAGAGAAAAATAGATGAGTGACAGCCAGAGTGCCATTGAGAGAGCGGTGGAGAACTTAAAAAAAATAATTAACATACGTAAAGATTTTATATTTAAAGACTTTATACGTATTAATCTGTAAAAATATTTTTAATTAATATGAAGAATAAAAATATTTGATCATTATATATTTATATACTTATATTTTGTTTGTTGCAATTTTTTGTACGACAACAATGTTGTAAACAATTTGAAATCAATAGACAAGTAAATAATATATGATTATACTGTCCGTATTGTAACCGCAATTCATCTTATTTATCACTTAAATAAGTGCAACAAAAATATCAATTAAATGTTACGCAAAGGCTGTGATTTATATACAAACCATTTTCTTTCTACTCTTTATACTATAATCACATTTGGTTTAACTGTTTGTCAAATAAATATAGGAGTTATGTTCAAAGTTATGTCTAATCATTTAATTTGCGAATTTGTTTTTGCAATGCTTTTAATAGAAGATAAGTTGGCAAATGTTTTCAGTCAATAGAGATATGTTGGGCACAACTCTTAGCCTTTATATTACGATAATTGCAAAGCAGGTGCACTGTACTGACTCTCTCTCTCTCTCTCTCTCTCTCTCTCTCTCTCTCTCT
>CAJPIZ010003868.1:0-11033 GCA_905368565.1 Medioppia subpectinata
ACTCGAAGACAAATTCAGATTTGAATGCATTTCAAAACAGTGGCAAAGAGTCGTCTATAAGAGTCAAACAGAAATTATTGGATCCAAAATAAAGTTTTTACATGAAAATTATTGGCGTATATTTGAATTAATTGTCAGGAATAGGGTTGCCAACTCTTAACTCCTGACTCAGGAAATGTATAAATATCTCATACATTAACGTTATTTCATACAATAATCCGCTCAATAAGACGGCCATTGAGCTAATGATCAATTATTGCACTCAATTCATTTGTTTTGAGAAAAGTGCCGTAAAAGTTGTTGAATATTATTTTGCTAAATTTGGTCCCCAATTAAAAATACTTTACTTAATATTTAATAAATCTTTTGACCAAATATTAATTCAGAAATGGCTTGAAATGTGTATAAATTTACAATCATTTGATGCATATTCCAAATCCATATTCAATTCGATAGCATTAAAATCGGTGACCGAAAGCCGAGTGCCTTTCAAACGATTCAATCATATTGTGTTGCATTTGTACGATACGGCCCTCAATCGGCATACATTGGGTGTATTGGCCGACAGATATGGCCATCAAATGAAAATAATTATTTTAGAGGCCTTTTGAATGAGAGAACCAGATTTGTCGGAAGCATTCAACAAACTGATGGTCTGTTTGCCACGAATGCGAAGTTTAGTGACACTAAGACTATCCGGAGCTATGATTTCATCGCAAGTGTTAATACAAACGTTAACTCAAATCGGTATTAATTGTCGACGTCTGAAGAGTATTGAATTTGATGTGAAGGAATTGACACCAAAATTAATTCATACAATGTGTACACACTTTATGGCATTAAAGTATTGGCGTCCAAGGAGTAGCCCAGGCTATTAGAGTGCAAGTGTTAGGGTGGCATTACAAACAATGTATGAGACATTAAAACTAAAAATCTAATTTCCAATCACAAAACTTTAAAACATTCTTTCATTACAAGTAATGTTTGATTCAATATTTTAATATACTTATTAAAATCATAAATTTTAGTGATTCAGTAATTTAACATAAACAAATATATGGTGTCTAAACTAGCCTTAAATTTGCTTTCTCCCACTTGTTTCCCCTTTTTGGACAGCAGTACATTAAAGAGATTGTATTTGTCTGGCTTTAAAGCGCCAGATATAGCGATAACTAGTCATTCATTGGCGCCATTGAAACGATTAACTCGTTTGAAATTATGGGGAAATGATGATCAAAATTGCAAGTATTTTACGGACACATTCTTCTCAAATATTGGACATAATTTACCACAACTTCAGTATTTGGACATCAAATATGTGAATATCAGAGACGAGTCATTGGTATTGTTATCAGGATTAAGATAAATCCGTAAGATTGGGATTCTAAGAGTGGTTGAAAATCGTGATAACAAAACCACTGTATCGATCACTAATTGTCTAAAATGTTATTTTATTGAATTTGTTTAAAATTCATTTGAAACTTCAGGTATAAAACATTTTAAACAAACATAGGCAACAGGTATCCCGCTAAAAAAATACATCGCAAAATTTTAAACTAACGTTTTTGTGCTCTTATACAAATGCTTATAATTAATTAATTATGCATTTTATATTAAATAATGTTTATTTTATTAGAAAATATTCATATTTTTTAAATGTAGTGTTTAAATGTATATAAAAATTGTGAGCAGTTTGTGTTTAAAGGCATTAATCCAAAAGACAGTTTAGTTGTGGTTATAAGGGATTAATTAATGTAATTTTAATCACTAAAATAGTGAGTAACTCTTTCCACAAAATACCTTTTATTGAATTATATATTTCAGATTTATAAGCGATAACATCTCAAAGCTCTTTTAATCATTACAATAAACAATATCTTTATTCAATTTTAATAATTATATGATTATAAAATACTAATAAACATGTTTTCAAATATTATTTTTAGTATCATTAAAAATTTGCAAAAATGATAATTATAATTTAAATTATGATAAATTAAATTGCATTATAAAGATAATTATTATATTATTCCTGTAAATTAATTATTTTCACAAATAGTGGGTTGTGGTTACTGTTAACAAGGTGGTGGTGGGCTGCATCATGAGATTTATTTTTATTAACAAGCATTACAAATTAATTCATTACATAATTATTCTATAGTATTAATAAACAATAAATTTCGATAAATCTTTTGGATTATAAATTTAAATGTTATTATTTGTGTTAATTAATTACTTTTACTCGTATTGAATTGTGGCAGGTGTTCATAAGATGGTGGCGGTAACTCTTGCTCTTTTATACACTCTGGTTGTAGTACTAATCCGGGATAGGCTGGGGGCGGATCCGTATCAGTCAAAGGGGTGGGACGTGTTTGGGGTTGTCGTTCAATGGGTTGTTTACTTTCTACTACCGATTCGGTAATTGTTGCCACGCGGTTGTGCGCACTCGTGGATCCGGTTTCTGGTGCCACCACCTGTTGGGCGCGCACTTTCTTTTGGCGTCGCTTTTTAACGCAAACGCAAATAATTATTAGGATAACAATTGGCAATAAAATACATAACCAGCCCCACGACCAAAAGTGACCACCTGCTATAATTGGGTTATATATGCATTTAACACCGTTACTGTAGTCTTCGGCGTAGTCTTTCTTGCAAACGCACTGCCCATCCGCTGAACACACGCGTCCAGAATCGCCATTTCGTTTGCATTCATAGTCTTGCCAACACTTTTTGTGAATACATTTGTTCATATAATAATCGTGGTAATAGTTAGGTTCACAAACACATTGTCCATCCATACAAACTCTATTTTCATCGGACAGGCATTTATCGCAACCAACATTCTCAGTACATTTACCCCCATTGAGTGGATCTTCACTGTAACCTAATTTGCAAACACAGGAGCTATGGGAATATGATTGGATGCATATACGGTTCGTATCAAATCGATTGCAATTGTTTGGATAGTAATTGGTGCAAAACTTGTGCACACATTGATCATCATCGGTTAAGTAATAATCGGGTTTACAATAGCACCGGCCATCCATACAGACGGTGTTGTCAATTGTGAAACAATTATCGCACGTGTCATTTAATACACAAAATCCACCATGATTGGAATCGGGTGAATATTTCCATTTGCAAACACAATCCCCCGATTTCGAGCACTTACTATAGTTGTCAATAAATTTTTCACATTCCTTGTGCGCCGAGCACTTTCTATACTCGCATTTATCATCATGTGTTCTGTAATAATTTACTTTACATCGACACAAATCATTGACGCAGACTTTATTTTCACTGGACAAACAATTGTCGCAACCTTTAGCATATTCACATTTACGGCCATTACTACTGTCCTCCCAATATATCAATGGACACACACAGTGTTCGGTTAGCGAACACACCCGGTAATAATCGGCATCTGATTCACATTGTTTGTCTGACTCGCACAATTTGAACTGACACGTGTCGTTCTGGAGTTTATAATAATTTGGTTCGCAATAACAGTAGTTATTGACACAGACTTTATTATCGGCAGATAAACAATTTGTGCAACCATAATCAAATTCACATTTTCCACCATTTGTCTCGTCTTCCCAATAGCCCGGTTCGCAAACACAGTACCCTTCCGGTGAACATTCCCTGTTATTGTCTCCATTATCGTCACAATCCCCGTCGCTATCGCACGTGTCGTACACGCATTTATTGCCCCTTTTATAGTAATTAGGCTCGCAGTAACATTTATCATTCATGCATACTTCATGATTGGTGGCCAAACAGCCTTTACAATTACCGAGATATTTAGTACATTTATTTCCGTTGTAGTCATCCTCAGAATAGCCGGGTCTACAAATACAGGAGCCGACAGAGCACTGACGTTGTGGGTCACCATTTGTGGCGCACATGATATCTGAATCGCATTTCTTGTGTTCACATTTATCACTATCACTGTTAAAGTAATAATTTGGTCGACAGTAACATATTTCATCGATACAAGTTTTATTATAAAATTTTTGACAAGAAAAATCACAATTATTTGCGTAAATATTGTATAAAACGTGTGCATTATTTTTAACAATTCTGGTCACATCTGTGTTGTTATCCGCCAAACATAACGACACTGATATACATAGCGTCGCAATTAATACAAACAACTTTATACAAAAATTCATATTTTATATTATATATAAATTAATTTCTAATATTAAATATGATTTATGTAGATCTTTATATCTTAACTTAACATTTTATAGTATCATTTTTAAAAATGTATATTACAGTTTTAGTATTATAACTTATGTTAGTGTACTTTGAATATATACTAAATTAACCAAGTTTATCAAATAATTACTTTTTATGACAACATAAATTATATATTTTATAATTATATAATAAAATTTAATTACATAGTTTAACCATTACAATAAACCGGATCTTTATTCAATCTTAATATATGATTACAAAATACTTATAAACATGTTTTCAACTATTATTTTTAGTATAATAAAAAATTTGCAAATACATTTGATAATTACAATTTAAATTATGATAAATTAAATTGCATTATAAAGATAATTATTATATTATTCCTGTAAATTAATTGTTTTCACAAGTAATGGGTTGTGGTTAATTTTAATAAGGGGGTTGTAAGATGCATCATAATATTAATATTTATTTTTATTAATTATTAAAATAAGCACTACAAATTAACTCATTGCATAATTATACTATAGTATTAACATAAATATATTGTTATAACTTGTTATAAATTAAATAGAGTAGTAAATAGAGTATCTTTAATAGTATCTTGATTATTAAATATGCCGTTTCATTACTGATCTAGTGTTATGGATCAGCATTTGGTTTGGTGATTAACTTGTTGAGCCTGTATAAAGGCATGTTGTAGGGCTGGCCCGCCGTACAGTTCAGCTGGATATGCACAGGCCTGACCTGTCGGGTACGTGCCATACGACAGGTGCGCTTGTTTTGACTTTAACTGTACGGCTCTAGCCTGTTGTGCGCGGCGTTGCCTTTGTTTAGCGCACACACAGAAACACGTAAACATAAAAAGGGCCACAAAAATACACATCAATCCCCACCACCCGAAGCACATCCCAGAGCCGTAGTATTCATTGTAATCGTATACACATTTACGTCCATTACTGTAGTCCTCTGTATAGCCGGTCTCGCAAACGCACTGTCCATACCTATCAGTGCCGGTCACTGAGCACTCGCGCCGGTTGTCATTATTTTGGTGGCATTTACTGTTGAACAAACACATGCCGGCCACACATTTACCATCAGGGTTTTTGTAGTAATTAGGCTTACAGTAGCACTCGTTATCCATACAGACTTTATTATCGTACGCCCGGCACGTATCGCAACCCTCATGCTTCTTACACTTACCCCCGTTGGAGGTGCTCTCGACGTAACCCTCTTTGCAAATACAGGTGCCGTCCGAACACTTTCGCATCAAATCACCACTACTTTGACATACGGTGTCCGAAGTGCACGACTTGTGCTGACAATTATCGTCATTGAATTTATAATAATTGGCGCTACAATAGCACACGCTATCCATACATGTCTTATTGTCACGTGACAGACAATCATTACACCCGGCATCCAGTGTGCACTTACGCCCATTGCCGGTGTCCTCCCAATAGCCCGGTATACACACGCAGTCACCCGTATGGGAGCACTCGCGCCCGTAATCGCCCTTTTTATGGCAGTCGTTGTTTCGCAGGCATGACTTGTATAGACACCTATCGTCGTAATAGTTCACGTAATTTGGCGCACAATAACACGTGTTATCCATACAGACTGTGTTGTCACGTGATTCGCATTGAAGGCAACCGGTGTCTCGTTTACATTGACGGCCATCACTGGTGTCCTCCCAATAGGCCGGTTTGCAAACACACTTACCCGACTCAGAACACTCTCGGTTATAATCGCCATTTTTCTCGCACTCCATCTCGGTGCGACACGTATTGTATTTGCATTGACCATCGCTGTTTTTGAAGTAGTTTGGTTCGCAGTAACATTTATTGCTGATACAGACTTTATGGTCATCGGCTAAGCAGTTGTCGCAATTGGTGCCAATCACTTCGTATAAAACGTGTGCATTATTTGTACCAATTTTGGTTACATCTGTGTTGTTATCCGCCAAACATAACGACACCGATAGACATATCATTACCAATGTTAGATACATTTTTAATTTATTTTTGTTTGTTATTTTGTAAATTAACTTGTTAATTCAAATTATTTTTTTAACATTTGTTAACTGAATAAATAACTACGCATTTATTAAACAAAAATGTTTAATTAACATTATTGTTTTTATGAAAACTATTATGATTAAAATGGAGCAAGTAAATTATGGGCTTTATAAAAAATCTTATCAGTGATAAGTTATCACATGGAATAAAACATTTTTATTTGTTTCAAATGGCATTTATTGTATTCATGTTATTAACAATATCTTTTGGTAATTAAGATTTATTATGATAATAATTTTTAACTTAATTAATAAAAATAATTTTATAATTTTTTCTAAAAAACATTATAATATTTTTAAAATCAATATAATTTAAATTATTTATTAAAACTGTAATGTTTATCAATTTTTTGCTTTCAATAATATTCAGCCAAAATAGTTTAAGCTTTTGGTCCAATGTCACAAATTTAGTAAAATATAATGTAAAATAGACTGTTATTTAATATAACAAGTTTAATCAAATATGCGATTAACACAATTTTTATTTGTATTGGATTAATTGAAAAATTAGTTAACCCTTAATTATATTTTTAATATGCGCATTATATACTTACGAGTTAGTAGAGAAACCAATAAATGAGTTTTTAATACATACTATACAAAAATTATCAATTAGTTAAGGAGTCATAACATACAGTATTTAACTAAATTAAGGTTTTAAAATGAAATAATTGTAATAGTCATTATTGTGCTCAAAACTGTAAAAAAGCATCCAAAAAGCATCCGAACGGTCTCCTACATTGTCAGCAATTTACAAATTATTTACTTATAAACGTAATAAACTATGATGAATCATATATGCAGTACAGTTTATTTATAATCAATTGTAAAAATCACATGGTATTTAATAATTGTAAAATAATTAAGATATTTATCATTAAAACACATTATGCTATAGCCTCAATTCGAGTAATGCTTAAATCTAAAATTCACATTACTCATAAACATAAGGTTACCTATTGGATTAGCATTATTCACATAGATCTAACATTACCCACAGATTTAGCATTACCCATAGACATAATCTGGGTTTCAAATTAAATTCAGTAGACCTGAGCGCCGGGAGGATCGAACAATCCTATAAACCGCATTCTTCATGTATGAATTGTGATTAAAAAATGATAAACAAGAAATAACATGCTTTTTATTTAGACAATAATTATAAAACATTTAGTTTGCGTTAAATGCCTACAAAGATAACTACGGTCTAAAATGTTTGCAATCTTTTTCATAGCATTTTTAATTTTCCTAATATTAGGAACATGTTGTTGGTGTTGTGTTCGGTGTTGTACTGGTAATTATGGTAAACAAAATAATGATGATTATTTTGTCCGTATAAATCACCGGCAAATATTAACAATTGAGCGAAACGTATATTTAAATCAAAGACTAAATTGTGTTAATAATGAGAGACCAAACAATCCTATGATTGAGACAATCAGTGCTGACATACCATTCATACGAGTTCTCCCAACCAGTGATGAAAGACCTCCCGATTATGTGGACTGCACTCAACCCCCGGCCTATTCAGCAGTTATCAACGCTAATGACACTAAATAATTTATATTTTATTTCTTACCTCTAAATTATTATATTTTATTACTTGAATCACAATTTATTTATTATTTAATAATTACTCATTAATTATATTATATTTTATACTTATTTCAGATAAATTTATTGTTAATTTAATTAATTACCTATCTTATTTGATGTACTGAATGTGTTTATAATGTAAATCTGTTTTATAAAATTCTTTTATTGATATGATTTTAAAATGTAATCCCTTTATATATTTTTGCAATACAATATGGTTTATGAGTTTAAGAATATAAAGTTACTTAATAAAATAAATATAATAATTTTATTTAAAATAAAAGTTGTTGGGCAGCATCTTTTCAAATAATAATAATATTTTAATCATTTAACAAACGAATATTTTTATAGCATTATAATCAACTGTTATTATCATGTGATATTTATTTATCGTAAAAATAATTAAGATATTTATCATATTTTATTTAACAAACACAACGATAAACAAGAAATAAATTGCTTATTATTAAACGATAATTATAAAATATATAATAAATAATAATATTTTTCAGTTTGAGTTGAATATCTTTAGGGATAACAACCATTAAAAATGTTTACCACGTTTTTAATACTATTTTTAATCATGCTAATGTTAGCAACATTTTGTGGATGTTGTATTTGGTGTTGCATGACATGTATTGTTAAACAAAATCATGAAGATTATTTTATTCGTATAAATCACAGGCAAATATTATCAATCGAGAGAAACGACTTTAATCCGAGACATAATTGTGTTAATAATGAGCGACCAAACAATCCTATGATTGAGACAATCAGTGCTGACATACCATTCATACGAGTCCTCCCAACCAGTGATGAAAGACCTCCCGATTATATGGACTGCACTCAACCCCCGGACTATTCAACAGTTATCAACATTAATAATGCTAAATAATCTATTACTATATATTCTGTATATATAACTCTCTAATTATTATATTTATTAGTTAAATAACTATTAATTTATGATTGACTCAAAAATAAATTATTATTAATTTATTTGCTATAATTTTATCATTATTGTTTAATTCTGTTATGTATAATTTATAATATATCAATATTGTTAATATACTTATTTATAATAACAGGTAATTTAGGTAATTTTATAAAATATAATAATAATAAGGTTCATAAACTATTATAAAATTAATTTTATACTATAATCTAAGTTACACCGATAAATATTTTTAATAATAAATATATAATACTTATTGTCCTTTATATTTTAAAGTATGTGTTTAATGAAGTTGTTAATTATATTATTATATGACTATTACTGATAATAATTTGCAATCAATACCGGAATCGGTGATAATGACCGGGCGCTTCATTAAACTAATTAAATATATGGTTAATTAAAAGTTTTATTGTTTTGTTTTTCATTTAATTTTATACGTCATTTACCACAATTAAATGTTATATCAAAGCTATATATAAAGTTTACAAAACTTTCCATAAGAATTTTAAAAGAAATATTTTATATTTTTGCAAAAATAAAATAATTTTTAATCCAAGCGTTAAATTAAATATACAATGTTACCAAAATCAATATGCATAGTAATTGCAATTCAAACCTTGCATACAGTGTACGCCCAAAACATGGGCAATGAGTATGCAAGCAATGATAATCCCGGTAAAAATCTGTGGGCCATTTGGTTCATCGCTATACCAATTGTGGCATTCTTTGCCGTTTGTGTCAAATGTGGACTAATGTTAAACAAATGTCACGAGAAAAAGGACGATGACAGCGACCCACCCGTAGTAACCGTTTCCTATGGCAGTAATAATACTTCAAATATATCCGAGTTTTACACCAACACTAACGAAGAGACTTTCAACATATTTATGAACCATCGAGTTTGGGGTCAACAACAGGTCACCCGACGGGTCAGTCTAGTGGTCAATGTGGACAACAACGCCCGGCGTCGCAGCTCTGTTCAAATTGACACAAACTCTTTTTATAGACAGAGGGCTAATCGCCGCAGTTATCCCGATATTAGTATTGATTTTAATGGACACATTCAAAGCATCGCTGTCCAAGATGATCTACCACCATCGTATATGGAGTGCGATCAACCACCTCAGTATTCCACCTTAAAATTTAATTCATCTTGCAAATAAGTAATTTGCTACCAATTTAAATAGACAATAATTTTTCTATATAAAAATAACAAGTTCAAAATAATACATTTAATGCTATAAGGCCGTTAAATATTGTTTTTATGTTATTAAAATTTTATTTTTCTAATTTTTATTAAGCATATAAACTAATTATTAATTTATTTAATATTTGAATTTATATAGGTGCTTCATGTATTTCTTTAATAAATGTTGCAATTATTATAGCTATGTTCAAGTAAATTGAGTTAAGATATTATAATAATTATGCAAATTTATAATCACAATATATTTATTATAACAAATAATATATTCATAATAATATAAAAATAATATTGTAATATGAAAAACATATTATGTCTAAAATTTTATAAGCCAACAGACAATATTTTGTCTAACAAACATGTTTATTGAATATATTCAATAATATTTATCTCATCTCAAATAATAAAAGTAACACGTTATAAATTATTTCTGTTATGAAATACTTGCATACATTTAGAAACAAAAGACCATATTTTACATTATAAATGATATTTTAATTATAAATAAGAAATATATTATACGATATTTATATTATTTCATTGAACTTATTTATTAAATAATAATATTATAAATTTAATATATTATATTAAATTTTTTTTGTTTTGTAAAACAACTATATATAAAACTGTACAAGTAGTGTATATTATTAAGAAATATGTTCTATTTCTATATGATATTTATGCATTATTTTATTATAGTTCAATCTAGATTCAGCTACAATTTATAATAGGATTAAAACATTGCTATAGTAAACTTTTAAGACAATGAGTATAATTAGACCTAGGCGATTTAAATTACGCTATTTATATAATTTTATACCTTATGTAAACCCCAAAAATGGTTTACATTATAAGTGTAATAACAACTTAACTTCTGATGGCTTTATCACAATTTATAAAAGATTTGTAAGTACAACTTCATTAATTATCATGCATAATTAATTATGCATTATTATAAACAAGGATCACACGCGATGCTATTCGTTAACCAC
>CAJPIZ010003869.1:0-11031 GCA_905368565.1 Medioppia subpectinata
ACAACTATCGCACTCACGGCTATTGTAACCACGTGTGGAACGGACACGGCATCGGCCACTTGGATGGGCCCACCCGTGGGCTCATCGCACGTATCCAACAAAGTGCAGGACTCGACGATTTGCTGCGTGAAATGCTCAGACCTCAACACCAACTACGACCCACTATTGTGCAGGTTATGGCTCATCAATGGGTTCAACAACAGCACCAGTAATGGCACTGTAGGTCCGGTGCTCTCCATACACACCGCCGTCTCATATAAAAGAGTTACCATTCATTAAAATGAAAGCATTTATATATTGGATTAAAAGTACACTGTATTAATAAATGAGTTTTTGAAAAATGTTGACGTTTACTTTGTGGTTGAATTCAATGCTATAAAAATGCATACATGAGTTGTAGTCATAGAACTTACAAACACATATTACTTTAGATACCTTGCAATTAAACTTTTATTTACTATAACTATAGATTATATAATAATTTTGTAAATAATATAACTTTATTTCTAAACTAAAAATGTTAACACCATTTTTTGAAATTACTTATAATTTTAAAAGTACTTTTCAAAATATGAAATCTTTATAAAAACGTTAAAAACTAAACGATAGCAAAGGAAAGGACACAAACATCACAAACATTTTAAACATAGACACAAAGACATGGCTGGCAATAGGGGTAATCAGGGTAATCAGCCCAACCAGGGCAATCTGCAACAGTTGCAGCAGATGTTTCAACAAATGATGCTGGGGCAACAGGGCCAACAGGGGCAACCACAGCTACCAGTGCAACAACCGGTAGCACCACAGTGGCAGATACGGCAGGTGGGACCACAGGGGCAGATACCGCAGGGAGTACCACAATGGCAGATACCACATGGACAAATGCAGCAGGTGGCACCACAGGGGCAATTACGGCTGGTAGTACCACAGGGGCAGATACAGCAGGTGCAACCACAGGGCCAACTCCGACTGGTAGTACCACAGGGGCAGATACCACAGGGACAAATACCGCAGATGGGTCCACAGTGGCAGATGCCACAGGGGCAGGTATATTATGGACCGATACCGTATGCGGCACCACAAGGCCAGTTGCCGCCTCCCCCGGGGGGACCGGTACCGGCGGGTCTATCATCAGACGAGTTCACCGGACTCCTACCCGGATATCAGGAGTACAGACACCGGGAGCTAAACGCGCAACAGATGGCGGGACTCCAACAGAGGATAGCGCTTCACAACGAGCTGGAGGCTCGCACTCAGGACCACCCGAACCGTCCCGGAGATATCGATACCAATTTCGGTCTACCGGGCTATGCGTTCGGCGAACCGGGCTATGAGGACCACCACCGGGAGATATTGACACTGAAGGGCTTTGAATTGGTGGGCAATCCCATCGCCCGCGAGGAGAACAACCTGTACGACAACCAGGTGTGGCGCGTGCGACACACCGGCAACGGCAACATGTACGCCATGAAAGTGTGTAGTTTGCAATACTACCGGCGCCCCACTTATGCGATGGGCATTATACGCATGTGGAGAGAGGCCAATACGATGGTACAGCTGCGGCACCCGGCCATCATTGCGCCCCTCTTGGTATTCGGTCTGAGCGATCCGACCACTACAGCCCCCGGACAGCTAGAGGTCTGTACCTTCCTGTGTATGGTTATGGAGCTGATGGACAACACGCTGACCGGCTATCAGGACGACCAGCCCTACGGCAGCATTACGCCCGACGAGGGCCGCCAGTGGTTCCGGCAGATCGGCGACGCAGTGGACTACATGCACAGGAGGTCAGTGCCACGTGTCTCTCACTGCGCCATTAGACCGGTGAACATACTGTACCGCTTGAACGGAGCCCAACGCCAGTACAAGTTGACCGACTTCGAGGAGTCCATCGAACTGAGGCCAACCGATCCGGACGTATACCCCATACGACTCCGGCCGCGCAACAACGAGTGGTCAGCGCCCGAGTCGTTTACGCTGGCGCGGGAGTCGCAGCCGACCCGACCCAAGGATGTCTACGGTTTGGGAATATCGCTGTTGACATCGCTGGTGGGCGAAGACGACTACCGCACTCAAGCCTATTGTAATCACGTGTGGAACGGCTTCGGCATCGATCAAGTGGATCCGTCCACACGCGCTGTCATCACACGTGTCCACCAAAGTCCAGGACTCGACCATTTGCTCTATTGGATGCTCAGACCCCTACCCGAACAGAGACCCCCTATTCAGTGGGTTATGGGTCACCCGTGGGTTCAACAGCACCACCAGTAATGTGTGACCAAAAAGGCCGGTGCTCTCAATACACGGCGCCGTTTTATTCAAAAAGGATTCAAATCATTTAAAATGTTTACAAATTATTGAAATGAAAGCATTTCTATATTTAATTGAAAGTCTATTAGTAAATGAGTTTTTTTCAAAATTCATGGTTTCACTAATGGTTTTAATTCAAGATATATTAAACATTTATCAAAATGCAATTAACAATCGATAACTATAATAACAATAGACTGTATTATAGTTTGTAAATAATATAATTTTATAATTTCTTTTCTTAAATGAAGTAATTTAAAAATGTTAAAAATATGAAATTATTTGAAAAATAAAGTTCAAACTAAAGGACAGCAAAAGAAAGGTCACAGACATTACAGACACAGACACAAAGACATGGCTGGCAATTGGGGTAATCAGGGTAATCAGCTCAACCAGCACAATATGCAACAGTTGCAGCAGGTGTTGCAGCAAATGATGCAGGGGCAACCACAGGGTAATCAGCCCAACCAGGTTAATGTGCAACAGGTTCAGCAGATGGTGCAACAAATGATGCAAATACAGAGCAATTTGCCAATGGGACCATGGAGTATGTTCCATGGACAGGGGATACCGTTCACTGGGGTTCTACCATGGGCCGAGCAAGTGATTCTCGCGCCCCTCACAGACAGACAAAGAGCGGCAGTGGAGCAGAAGCGGCTGCTCACTATCGAGTATGAGGGCCAGATTAATCAGTACCCGAACCGTGAGGGAGATATCGATCCCAATTTCGGTCTACCGGGCTATGCGTTCGGCCAACCGGGCTATAGGGAACACCACCGGGTCCAACTGGAATTGGAGGGCTTCGAGTTGGTGGCACCCATCGCACAAGAAGAGGTCAACCTATACGACAACCAGGTGTGGCGGGTGCGACGGGTGGGCACCGTTGAGGAGTACGCCATGAAAGTGGCCAGTTTGCAGTACTACCGGCGACCCACATATTTGGCGGCCGTCGAGCGCTTATCGCACGAGACCAATACGCTGGATCTGCTCGCACACCAAAACATCATCGATCCCGTGCGCGTATTCGGTCTCATAGACCCGACCACAAACGTTTGGCCGGTCAACTTGTTTTGCTGTACGGTTATGGAGCTGATGGCCGGCACACTCGATCAGTGGCGGACGGAACAAACCTACGGCTGCATTACGCCCGCAGAGGGCCACCAGTGGTTCCGGCAGATCGGCGACGCCGTGGACTATATGCACAACAGAGCGCCCAAACGGGTCTCCCATTTGGCCATTAGGCCGGTGAACATACTGTACCGCTTTGACGGACCCGACCGGCAGTACAAGTTGATCGACTTCGAGGAGGCGGTAGTATTGGAGCCAAACGCTGCGGACGAATATCCCATACGCATTGAACCCCTGTTGAACAACTGGTCAGCGCCAGAATCGTTCAACGAACAGACGGGCCAACCCACCCAACCCAAGGATATCTACAGTCTGGGCTTCTCTCTCATGACCACACTGTTGGGCGAAGACGACCACCGTTTGCACGCCTATTTCTATCACGCGTGGTTTGGGCGGCCCCTGGAGACCATTCAGCCCATGGATGAGCCCACGCGCGCTCTTATCACACGTGTCCACCAAAGTGCAGGACTCGACAATTTGCTGCGTTATATGCTCAGACCCCACGCCCACGAAAGACCCACTATTGGTCAGGTTATGGCTCACCCATGGGTTCGACAGCAGCCGCAGTAATGGGACTATAGGTCCAGTGCTCTCCACACATACACACACAGAGCGCCCTCTCATTCAACAAAAGTTTCACAATTCATTCAAATGAAAGTATTTTTATATTTGATTTCAAGTCTATTAGTAAATGAGTTTTAGAGAAATATTTGCGTTTAATTTTGGGTTTAAATTCAATTTACTATTACGTATTTGTGTTTAAATGTGATGCTAACAAATACAGTGTTGTAATAAAACGCACATTGTCAAAAACAAATACACATGAACAATTGTGTAAATGATTAGTACCCGAACAAAGAGCCCCTATTGAGTTATTCTCATGACATAATGACTCACCCGTGGGTTCAACACAAGCACCAGTAATGTGTGGCCAAAAGATCCGGTGCTCTTAATACACGACGCCGTTTCATTCAAAATGTATATTCAAATCATTTAAAATGTTTACAAATTATTGAAATGAAAGCATTTCTATATTTAATTAAAAGTCTATTAGTAAACGAGTTTTTAAAAAAATCATGCTTTCACTTACGTTAGGGTTTTATTTCAAGATATATTAAACATTTATCAAAATGAGATTAACAATCGATAACTATAATAACAATAGACTGTATTATAATTGTAAATAATATAATTTTATTTCTAAAATGAAATCATTCAAAAATGTTAAAAATATAAATTACTTATTGTTTTAAAGTTCAAACTAAAGGATAGCGAAAGAAAGGCCACAGACATCACAGACACAGACACAAAGACATGGCTAACAATCAGCGTATTCAGCTAAACGTGGGCAATGTGCAATCAGCGACACAACCTGCGATCCAAGCACGGTGGAATGCTGCTCAATTTGGGACTAGACCGCCGGGCCTAACATCGGCATTGTTCAGTGGGCATCTACCCGGGGATGAGGTAGTGAGAGAGGCCCCCCTCACACCCAGACAACAAGATGAACGCTTAGTGAGGCGTGCGCTCACAGATTTGCTGCTGAACCAGCCTGATCGGTACGGGAACCGTCCGGGAGATATCGATCCCAATTTCGGGCAACCGGGCTATGCGTTCGGCCAATCGGGTTATGCGGACCATCACTTGAACCTATTGGCAGTGAAGGGCTACGAGTTCGTGGCTGAGATCGCAGGGGTTGGCGATGACCTGTACGACAATCAGGTGGTGAAAGTGCGACAACTGGCCCCTCCTCGTCAAGAGTACGCCATGAAAGTGGGCAGTTTGCGGTACTACCGGAAACCCACATATGCGGAGGCTATTGAGCGCATATGGCTCGAGACCAATACGCTAAGAATACTCCGCCACGAGCACATCATGGAACCCGTCCATGTATTCGGTCTCATCCGACCACTCAACACCTTTGGCGGGAATCGATCTATCTGTTCAGCTGTATGGTTATGGAGCTGATGGACGGCACACTCTCGGCGTGGCAGTGGAGTCAACCCCACGCCAGCATTACGCCCGATGAGGGCCGCCAGTGGTTCCGGCAGATCGCGTCCGCTGTGGACTATTTGCACAACAGAGCGCCCAGACGTGTCTCCCATTTGGCCATTAGGCCGGAGAACATACTCTACCGCTTTGTCGGACACCAACGGCTCTTCAAGTTGACCGACTTCGAGGAGGCGGTCACAGCGGACCACGGTGCTCCGGACGAATATCCAATACGAATCACTGCCGGTCTAAACACATGGTCAGCGCCAGAAACAAACCAACCCAACCAAGAGCTGACGACCCAACCGACCAAACCCAGGGATATCTACAGTTTGGGATTCTCTCTCTTGACCACACTGTTGGGCGAAGACGACACCCGTTTGTACCGCTATGTGTTTCACGTGTGGTACGGCTATCCCTTGGAGGACCTGCAAAACCTGCCGTACATGTTGCCCATGGATGAGCCCACGCGTATGCTTATCACACGTGTCCACCAAAGTGCAGGACTCGACAATTTGCTGCTTTATATGCTAAGACCCCACGCCCACCAAAGACCCACTATTCAGCAGGTTATGGCTCACCCATGGGTTCAACAGCAGCCGCAGTAACGGGACTATAGGTCCGGTGCTCTCCACACACACACAGCGCTCTCTCATTCAACAAAAGTTTCACAATT
This sequence comes from Medioppia subpectinata, assembly GCA_905368565.1. Classification (NCBI taxonomy): domain Eukaryota; kingdom Metazoa; phylum Arthropoda; class Arachnida; order Sarcoptiformes; family Oppiidae; genus Medioppia; species Medioppia subpectinata. The sequence goes on from CAJPIZ010003869.1 coordinate 6,107, forward strand.
CATTCAAATGAAAGTATTTTATATTTGATTTCAAGTCTATTAGTAAATTAGTTTTAGAGAAATATTTGCATTTACTATTATTTGTGTTTAAATGTGCTGCTAACAAATACAGTGTTGTAGTAAAATACACACTGTCAATAACAAATACACATGAACAATTGTGTAACTGATTAGTAAATGGTGTACATTTCAAGGTTTAAGTAGAGGATATGCGCGTTATACACGGGGTGCGCGTTATCTATGAATAATTTTTTATTCATAAATATTGTTAAATTTCTTACTGCGCGTTATACACGGGGTGCGCGTTGTCTATGGGATATTACGGTACTATTATTTGTGTTTAAATGTGCTGCTAACAAATACAGTGTTGTAGTAAAATACACACTGTCAATAACAAATACACATGAACAATTGTGTAACTGATTAGTAAATGGTGTACATTTCAAGGTTTATTGATAGTGGTAATCAAAACAATGGAAATTAACCTAAATCAATTATGCACATTATAATAATTGTGTTGCAAAAACATCAAAATCTTCCTTGCTTACTCTTATACTGTATATAAAGTTCATTTACCTTCATGAAAATTAAATTCTTAATTAGTGATAAAGAACATTTGTATCCCAGTTAATAGGTAACACGATCAATCTTGGGGGATTATTATTATTATTATCAAAATGTTCATTTAGAATAACAAATAAAAGTGAGAACTAAAACAGATTGTACATGATAAAAAGTTTGCTTTTAAGTTTTATATATAAGTAGGACACGACTTACAAACATTCAATAAGTTAAAACAATAACTTATAAACAGTTATTATTAATAATAATAATTTATTTCTAAATTATAAAATAGGAAAAACTATCAAGAAACTTTAACAATTGTTACAAATATGCATTTTCTATACGTACTATCAGTGGTGGCAATGGTTAGCGGCGCTCAAATCGATACCAAATATTATGACTACAGTATTGAAGACTATATGAAAGTAAAAGAGTCGCGAAATTTCACGGGAAAAGTGATTTTGACGACCGGCTCGTCGTCGGGCATCGGAGAGGGTATTGTCAAACTGTTTGCAATACTCGGCGCACATGTGGTCGTCACCGGACGTAACCAAACCGAGATCGACATCGTGGCCAAAGAGGTCGAGCAGTTGTCGCCCCAGCATTTAAAAGTATTTATAAATTAATCATTTAATAAATTACATGTTGAAAATTAATTGTTACTTTATTATGCATAAGACAATATAAAAACTATGGTTAACTGTTTTACAGCCATTGAAAATAAAGGCAGATTTGACCAAAACTAGTGAAATGCAGTTTCTGTTGAACGAAACGATTAAAACGTATGGAAAACTCGATGTTTTGGTGAATAACGCGGGCATCGGATCAATGGCTCAGTTGATGGACAAAGACTTTATGAAATCATACGACAGTGTCTTCAGTATAGACCTGCGGGCAGTGGTTGAGCTTAACCGTCTGGCCGTCCCTCACCTCAATCAAACCAACGGCACTATTATACACATATCCAGTATGTGTACTCACGCACCCGTAAGGCTTACCATCAAAAAATATATATATTATTTTAATTAATACTTTTTGCATGATTTCAATCACAGACTAACTTAGGTCTGGATTACTCGATGGCCAAAGAGGCCATGAATATGATGACCAGAGTAATGGCTATGGAGTTGGGCCCATACATTCGTGTCAACACATTAAGGTGATTATTATAAAAATTATTTAATTATGTTTTTAATCATTATTGTTTTGGTGACAGTCCGGGCGCTATACTGACTGCCGGTTTCCGCGACAGTAAAGTGCCTATAATTGTAAAGTTGAGGGAAAGGGCTCTCCATAACGCGCCACTCAAACGCTTTGGTCAACCCCTGGACATCGCTAAAGGGGTTGTATTCCTGGCCTCAATCGATGCCGAGTTCCTGACCGGCGAAGAACTGGTCATCGATGGCGGACTCATCTATAATTACGGCGGTATTATTGAATAAAAACACGATATGTTTTAATTATTGATAGTTACAATTTTAAAAAAAAGTATAATCTAGTTATTAAAGTTACATGAATAAAATAAATTGCACTTAATAAAATAATTATTAATTGGAAAATCAATTAAATAGTATCAAATTTAACGAAATAATTGCATTCATGTTTGCTTAATATGAGTGCTATTATATAAAAAGCACTGCAAAAGTACATTAGAGATAAATAAAATGTTAAGTGTTGTATTTATCAGCGATATTATTGTTACTATTGTTGTCAATAACATTGCATCTTTAGCAAAGTGCAAATAAAAAGTACATTTATAACTATTTCGTATATAAACCAAACGGTTTACTCATTTATAGATCATTCATAATTACAATCAAACTTTAAATTTTATATATATAATAGTGTTTAATTATTTAAATTCAAAATGAGTGAAACCCAGAGTTTAAGCGCCGAAACTTTCAAAGAAGTGTTAAAGTCCCGCGACTTCACCGGTAAAGTAGTGTTAGTGACGGGCAGTAGTGGCGGAATCGGTGAGGCTATTGTCAAACTGTTTGCCTATTTGGGCGCTCAGATTGTGGTCACAGGACGTAACGTCGAGTCCATCAAACGGGTGGCCGCAGAGGCGCGAGAGTTGTCGCCCAAAAAGCTCAAGGTAATCGCACTTTAAATTAAGCAAAATTTTACAATACGTAATATTTTTAATACAATGTAATTAAATATCTATTTAAAAGCCGTTAGAAGTTGTGGCGGATCTACAAAAGAGTGTGGATTTGAAGCGATTGCTAATCGAGACAATCGACACATACGGACGACTGGATGTGTTGGTCAACAACGCCGGCGTCGGTAGCGTCTCATCGGTCAGAGACGACAACTTTATGAATGCCTTCGACACTACGATAAATACAAATCTGAGAGCAGTTCTAGAGTTAAGCCATTTAGCGGTTCCCTATCTGGAGAAGACGAACGGCACGATTATCAACAACTCTAGTATTGTCTCACTTTATCCGGTATTTAACATTAAATATTTTTTAAAAACATAATCTATTTATAATCTATATTCACAGCACGCGTTAGGACTGGCCTACTGTGTGGCCAAAACAGGTCTGGATATGGCCACCAAAATACTGGCCCTCGAGTTAGGGCCCAAAATTCGGGTCAATTCTGTTAAGTAAGCGATTAATACAAAATAAATTATTTAAACAATAATTAAATTACAATTAATTAATTAATTTAAACCACATTTACAACAGTCCGGGCACAACACTTACCGACTCGTTTAGATCCCTGGCCTCCAAATCGCAGGTCTTTAAAGACATGATAATCCGTTCGGAGACTAACGCACCGTTAGGTCGTGTGGGCTCGACCTTTGACATCGCCAAAGCGGTCACATTCCTGGCCTCGACTGACGCCCAATACATAACGGGTGCTATACTTGTGGTGGACGGCGGACTCGTCCACAACAATGCCGGTCCATTCCCCTGATTATAATTGTAATCATTAGTAATCGTATAATATTATCAGAAATTAATTTGACAAATACAACAATTTAAGTTTTATGTTTAATTTTATTTTGATAAATATATTGTTTATTAGTGATTGAAACAATTAAACTACATTAAATTTTAAATAATTACAAACACTTTCAAAAAGTTTACCAAAACTTTCATTGAAAATGCCTTTCAAACATTGAAAATACAGTATATTTTTAATAATTACAAACACTTTCAAGAAGTTTACCAAAACTTTCATTAAAAATGCTTTTCACACATTGAAAATACAGTATATTTTTAATAATTACAAACACTTTCAAGAAGTTTAGACATCGCTAAAGGGGTTGTATTCCTGGCCTCAATCGATGCCGAGTTCCTGACCGGCGAAGAACTGGTCATCGATGGCGGACTCATCTATAATTACGGCGGTATTATTGAATAAAACACTATATGTTTGTAATTATCACATATAATAGTTACGATTTTAAAATTACAGTATTGTCTAGTTATTTCATGAATAAAATTAATTGCATTTAAATTTATGTTTGTAATTATTATTATTATTTTGGAAATCAATTAAATATGATTAAAAATATCGAATTAATGGCATAGTTGTTGTGTAACCATTTGAGAAGCACTGAAAAAGTACATTAGAGATAAATCAACAGTGAAGTGTTTTCTACAAGCACAAGCGACCTTCACAAACTGCATTATAATCGAAATAAAGGTAATTGAACGTTAACATATTCTGTACAATAACATTGCATTTTTTGAAAAGTGCAAACAAAAAGTACATTTATAGCAATCGTATATAAACTAAACGCTTTACTCATTAATAGATCACTTAATAAATACAATTAAACTTGATTTAAAATTTATATATAAAATAGTATTTTGTTAGTCATTTGTATTCAAAATGAGTGAAACCCAGAGTTTAAGCGCCGAAACTTTCAAAGAGGTGTTAAAGTCCCGCGACTTCACCGGTAAAGTAGTGTTAGTGACGGGCAGTAGTGGCGGAATCGGTGAGGCTATTGTCAAACTGTTTGCCTATTTGGGCGCTCAGGTGGTGGTCACAGGACGTAACGCCGAGTCCATCAAACGGGTGGCCGCAGAGGCGCGAGAGTTGTCGCCCAAAAAGCTCAAGGTAATCGCAGTTTAAATTAAGCAAAATTTTACAATACGTAATATTTTTAATACAATGTAATTAAATATCTATTTAAAAGCCGTTAGAAGTTGTGGCGGATCTACAAAAGAGCGTCGATTTGAAGCGATTGCTAATCGAGACGATCGACACATACGGACGACTGGATGTGTTGGTCAACAACGCCGGCGTCGGTAGCGTCTCATCGGTCAGAGACGACAACTTTATCGATGTCTTTGACACTACAATAAATACAAACCTGAGAGCAGTCCTCGAGTTAAGCCATT
>CAJPIZ010003870.1:0-11030 GCA_905368565.1 Medioppia subpectinata
GTGTATTGGAGGCACTGCACAGAGCACTGGATTTACTGATGCAATACCTTTATCCTTAAGAGACTTAGGAAATAATAATAATTGTGTGCAATGAAAGTGCACAACAAGAATAACTTGATTACTCCAACTGAATACAAATCACCCAATTATCCCATACCCGGTCTCTGCCTATCATTACTCTCCTTTTCTGCCAATTCTTTTCTATTATACATGTATTTCTTTATTAAAAAAACTTCAATATTTTGTTTGCGCTAACATTTCTAATTTTGTTAACCGTTTTTTATATATTCGTGCATAAAATAGAAAATAGACTTTTTATATACGATATAAATGTAAATCATTTTTTGAAACGATGTGAGAAAAAAAGGCATTTCCATTCAAATGATAATTGCTTTTGGGATACCATTACGGCGACGAATGGCCGACCAGTTGTGTGCAAACATTGGCAGTAAATCTGCTGTATTTCCAGCGTTTGGATAAAATGTAATCTTATTTTTCAAATAATGTTTTTTTCACTACAAGTTTCATAACAAATTTGGGCCACAAATCATAGACACATTCAGCATATATTACATAACTTTGTGAGAGAAAGTTATTTCTGTATGTTTTACGCTTCGAGTAGTTTCTCCTTTTGAATATTCAATAATTTGGCTCTTTTTTCATAAGAAATGCTGTAATAAATAGTGTTTTCGTAACTAATCTGTGGAGTAATTTTCAGTTATTTATTGCTGTTTAATAGCATCGATAAAACTTTTTAATGACATTCATGTGTCTTATACTGCATTCGTATAACGAGTTTTGCCATTAAAAACAAATGCGAATTAAGACTTTCGGCGAAAAGTGTTTTCGCAGTATTTTTCAAACAGTAGTTTGAATTTTGACAGAAAGATAAATAAAGGATTAGTTTTGAGCCACACTTTCATTACAATGAATGACTGTTTTCCTAATTAAAATAGATTTCACTCCATTTGTGAATTGTTTGTCGACTTTTTTCTACTGAAAAAAAACATCTCAACGAACGCTCAGATCTAACAATAGATAAGGTTTACTATAAAAGCCTTAATTTATATTATGGTTTTTATTTTATAATAAATTCCATCGTTATAACAATAAACTCTCTTTTTGTTTTGTTTTCACTTTTGTTCGTTTGCTGTTTTCCATTAACTTCACAATACGAGTAATAATGAGACTAATTTAGCGTAAAAATATCGATACAATAAAAATACTTAAGAAAAGTATATTGTTTTTGTATAATATAAGCTATAAGTTATAAGTTTTTCAGTTCATCTCTAGATTGTAATGTTTTAGGGACTGGAATCCACTCGAGAGCTCTTCACTTTCAGCTCTTTTCTCTTGTGTTTTAAAATTACACCAATATATCCATCATTTCGTGTGTTTTATGAACAGTTTTGAGTGCATTGAGTACACAGTCGTCGTCTCATTCTCTCTCTCTCTCTCTCTCTCTCTCTCTCTCTCTCTAAGTCAATGTTTTGCACATTTTGTCTGTTATGGACGTAAAGTCAAAACCCGTTATAACACAATTGCTAAGTGTATCGTAAAAAGATTGAAATCATTTCAGTTTTTTCAATTGGCTTTTGCTGTGAGAAAATAAGTGAACGATTTGGCTGAATGTAAAACACAAGTGGACAGACATATAATGGTCTTTATATTAAGTTAATATGACTGGAATGCCAATACTTTTCACCGATGGTTAGTTATGGGCTTATATATAGACGTCATTCACCGCCTCTTACTTTCATTGAATCAAACAGTTTTGACGACAAGAAAAATAACGAAAGAAAACGATAAGGAATTTTGTTGTCAGAGGATTATCTAATCGGCAAAAAATAGGGTTTTTATTATTGAGTAGAGATTATAAGGCGATTACATTTCTTTCTTTTAGTCGCCAGCTCTGCGCTCATAATCACTATCTTTACTTCTTATATAGTTCTCTCTCTCTCTCTCTCCCTTCTTATCTCAACACTCATTTCAATCTTCACTCAAAACACACTTCATTTCGGTTTTCACTTTTATTATGTTTTTTATATAATGTATTCAAATTCACGATTCATTCGTTTTTCTCAAATTAACAGACATTTACTTTAATTCCCGACTGGAGTTCACTCTCTTTTATGACATTTTTATTTCATACGATTTACACAACTCTTCCCAACTTTATATACACTCTCCAGTCCTCCCTCTCCTCTATTATTGTATTACATATAGTATTGAATATGTGTTGGACTATTGGATTGTGTGCTCCTCTCCACTAATGGCACTGTTTTTCTCTCAAATAAGTTTTTAGTTCAATAATTGTGTTATAAAAATGACAAATATATCCATTCATTACATCACTTTACGTAATACACATTGAATTGACAACTGATTTAATCGTTTGAATTTTATTGAACTAATAATAATATTTATCTAAACTAATGGTTTGCTCACAAAAACATAACTAATTTTATAGAAAATGTATTTCTATTTATTTAATATAACAACACTCCAAGCGTTAGCCCTAAGTCTGAAGTTATCATTATTGATTATATCAACTAAAACTTAATTTAATATAACAATATTGATACCATTTATACATATAGTACTTCTATTGAGTACATTAATGGTATTTATTATATACAATAACAATAAATACGATATATCTATTTTATTTCTTTAAAAACATGATTTATTTTTTATAAGTTTTATATTATTATGTGTTGTTTGTCGTAAATATTTTGTTTCAATTAATAGTTACTTTATTTGGCAATAAAAATATTAATTATGAATAAACATAGACTTATAAAAAAGAAAATATTTAGATATTATAAATATGTTATATTCATATCTAACACTATTTGACATCTAATCATTTCGGATACAAAAATATCCTAAAGTTATGTAAGGAAATGATAATTCATATTTGGAGTACATTTAATTTATTTATGAAAAATTCAAACCTCTATAGAAATCCTACTTTCATCGCATATACAGTAAGAATAACCATAAACTCAAAGTCATGTAATAAATTGCATATCCAGACCATCAGTACATTACTGACATCAACATAGACTTTCTCGGCTTAACTAATATGAATACATGCTATTTATAACTACATTCAAAAATTACTGTACATTTCGCAACATTCATACACTATATAATACACTGTATTACAGAAACCCGTAATGTTTTTATACATTTTGAGATCTTCTTGCGATTAGATGTTATGAGAGCTTCTTTTGGTCAAAAATAGTGAGTCTAGAGATGAACACAACTTGAATGTAAAGGAAATGTCTGATCGACTATGACTTGAATGTAATGAGAAATATAGTCGACTGAATAGATAGTGAGAGGAGAAAAGAAAATAAGAGAATTTGTAGAAAACGAGTCAAACAGAACCGTAAGGTATGACTACTTTTTATGTTAAACCAAAAACCAATTGAAAGCCATTGAAGAGAGAGAGAGAGAGAGAGAGAGAGAGAGAGAGAGAGTCAGAGGGAAATTAATTGTAACGTTTCCTTAAGTAACAAAAATCAATGAAAATAAAAAGGTTTTTAATTTTGATGTCAGAAGTAATTCGAAAACTATTTGCAATCATTTGATAATGAGATGAATGCGACAAAAGTTTTTAATGAAAGTGCAAATAGAAATAGAAACAGTTTTTTGTGCAAATTCTTTCCCTTTATTCGCAGGTATTTCTCCATACAATTGAAACCAAAGCCTCTTTTCAAACATTTTACTTTACTTTTCTATTTAATGTGTATTTCTCTCTAGATTTCAATTCAAAACATTAAATCATATTATATTATATATTATTTCTTATTTTCATACATTCTTTACTTCTTATATTAAATACATATATAAATTCATAAACTCTTTTTTTGAGAGCAAAATTCCAAACATATTTTTATGAGTCGTAAAAGTTTTTAGTATAAAATTTATTGTTTGACTTAAAATGAATGATTGGGTAAAATGTTTTTGAAATTTATTTTTAATGGTCTTATGCCAGTAATGCCAGTAATTTTTCAGCACAAATATTAAAATTTAAACTATAAATGCATAGAGAAATGAACTGATATTTACATTCTATGAATATTTTCAAACCTTATTATAATGTTATTTAAATATCGATTTTATAAATAGATTTTTCAATCAAAAACAGAGCAAATAAAGTGATGTATAGAAAAAAGCACTTGTTTTACAACATTGTGGGCCAATACGATGGGAATGCGCCCCAAATGACACTTCACTGCAAAGCATTGATACGCGATTTGAGTGAACAAAACTCTGTCCTCTCTTTTCAGTCCATTCATTGAATTCAATGATAATTGTATTAAATCGTCGATTGAATGCTAAGCTCTTATATATTTATATTAAACATTTCATGTGTACTGTTGTGAGCATTAAACAAATTACTGATTAATAGACTTAAATCATTTAAATCAGTCGCTCGTAAAGCAATTGTGTGTCTCATCTGAAGACAAATGCAATAATGTGTGTGAATTTTTGCCTCTAAATTAGCAGACATTCAGAAAATACCTTTCATTACAGTTTTGATGTTATTATAGAAAAATGAAATTTAATTAAATGCCTCACAAAAGACTAAATGCTTGGAAAGAGATTTAAATTTCAGATTAAATAATCTCATAATATTATAAGAGGTGAGCAAAAACGGCTATCAGTGGAAATTACGATTGGTTATAAAATAACATAATTTAAGGTTTAGAGTGAAATATATTTTGGGCTCAAAATATTCAAACATTTGAATAATAATGATTGCAAAACACACTGTTATTCCCAACAGATAATTGTCATTAATCAAGATTAGAGCTGATGTGATATATATTTCTAATATTATGGCAAATAATTTTTATTTTTAAGAATAGAAATTAATGCTAATTAAGTAGTGATGGATTGCTTTATAAACGCTTAACCAATATTTTTTTGGTGAACACATCTCTAATATTATATCAGAGATAAGATATTCAATTAAAAAAACTTTAATAAGCCCTTCATTAACGTTATGCTAAGCGCTACTCTTTTTGCACATATTTATCAAAATTAAATCCTGAATTGATTAGCACTCAGTCACGAAATTGTCAGCTTTTACTCAATACACTCGAGACACACACAGAAGTGATGTATAAAATAAGTGATGGATTGCTTTATAAACGCTTAACCAATATTTTTTTGGTGAACACATCTCTAATATTATATCAGAGATAAGATATTCAATTAAAAAAACTTTAATAAGCCCTTCATTAACGTTATGCTAAGCTAGTGGTGTTCAAGGACAGAACGCGTTCTATTTTCATTAATTAATTTATTTTCATACAGTTTACTGGATAAATTGTATATTGTATATGCCCGACACACTGTATAAAAATTAAAAGATTACTAAAAATTGAACGCCGCTAGGGGGTGGCCATCCCAATGCTAAGCGCTACTCTTTTTGCACATATTTATCAAAATTAAATCCTGAATTGATTAGCACTCAGTCACGAAATTGTCAGCTTTTACTCAATACACTCGAGACACACACAGAAGTGATGTATAAAATTTAAATTAATTTTTTCCTATCTCTCAATATTTGTTATTCTTTCAATACAGTAGTCGTGAATTAAAATAAATAATAAATAAATTGAATTTCATTAATAACTGTTGTTGTGCTGCGAAACTCTCTGTATTTTCAGCTTTTAATGAATTAAATTAAACAAATTTTGATCCAAAACTTAACATGAGTTCTGAATTAATTGAATTATAGCGACAAAACGTTTGAGTGCTTTTTCGTTTGCGAGTAAATTATGCGCCAAAACAACAAACAATATTTATTTTCATAAGTTATTTAATTTATATGAGAACTCAGACACCAAACCACTCGTAAAGGATTAGTTATTAAATTGAATTTTTCCATTTAGTTTATATAGGGCTCAGATTTAATACTAATTAAATATAGTCTTTGAACCTAATGTTTGCTTTGCTTTCGCTTTGATTGACAGATATTTGTAGCGCTTTATTGAAAATCAAAGAGATGTCGATTCCCAGACTCGTGAGGAACGGCACCGAAGAGTCAGTGGTGTTGGACTGCGTTTACTCTTTGGATAAAATAGACGATAAGAATTTGGTGGTCAAGTGGTTCTTCAACGACGATCCGGAGCCCATCTATCAGTTCATCGCTGAGTTTGGTCTGAGACACGCGTCCAGTCGACTGAAGGGTCGCATTAATCTGAATTATACCGTCAATAATAACGACCCACTCATCAAATACAGGGCTCTTAATCTATTGCGACCCACCGTTGACTTGAGTGGTAGATATCAATGTCATGTCCAGTCGCTGTATAGTCAGGACTCCAAAGAGGGCTCAATGATTATATATGGTATGCGACGATTGCTTTCAATTAAATGGGAGTATAGTTTTAATTAAGAAATATATTTTGTTGTCACAATCTATAGCCACACCCAAAGACATAGAGTTTAGTTACAAAGCGGTCACTCGGAAAGAGTTCAGCGCTGCCCTCAGAAAACACAAGACCACACACACGGCTACAGACAATACAGACACAAGTGATTCCTATTCTAATGATGAACAACATTATAGTTCTTCGGCGTCGGAACTGTTGTGCAAAGTGAGTGAAGTGTATCCCATACCGGAGCTCACCATATATAGAGTGGCTCCGGACGGCAGTAATCCCCGGAGTTTAGACATATATCGTCCGAATCAGTCCAACCAACAGACATCTACCGGCGCCTATAACTCAAGTGTTTCTGTTTATATCAATGACAGACATTTAATTGAAACGTACGGAAACGAGGCCTCGATTTTTGAGTGTTTAGTCGTTTTCAATGAAATCAATCACGAAATGCGAAAACGGATCCAATATTTCCCAGGTTTGCATCAAATGCTCTCTCAATTCGCATGTTTTTTACGTTATAATTATTATATAAATTATATATTATATACATATTGTATACTTCGTATACAGTCTATGCTCTATAAGAGAAATTGATGGACACGAGAATAGAGATTGCATTATAGAGTGTGGTCTGTATATAATATGTATGTTATGTGAATCTCCTCTCCATTCCCATGCATTCCATATAAAAATCAGTTAATTTTTAATTGAATTCAATCCTCAAATGTCTTAACATCTGTAATACACGTATAAATATAATTATTTATTGAAGTGAATTAACTCCCGATTCGTTGCCATCCTTTTTCTCATACGATTTATTTAATTATTTATTTTACAGTTAATGAAGAATTCAGGAATTGTAGCGCAGAATCCAAAGTGCAGTTTGTGTTCGCAATCTTCGCAACATTTATACATATATTTATTTCTGTTTTGAATTAAATATGAATAAACTTTAATTAACTTTTTTCTGTTACAAATTCTATGAGTTAATAATAAAGACGATGTGCTGTGTATGTCATGTGAGAACTACTTCTTCGCGCAACAGGTCTTACGATAAAAATGTGTAATTATTTCCAACAAAATATTGCGAAAATAACTTTTATCCATAACTGGAGATTCCTTTGCGTGTCTTCGCAAACAAGAGGTCCGTAAATACGAGACAAACCGCTAGTCCTGACGACTCATATATCATCTCTAATCTCAAATTATAGACAACTTTCTAGTGGTATAGAAGAGCCGCCGGAAAGATCTTAAAGGAAATCAACAGAGAATTAATTATTCATACGGCAGAGGAAACGGCAAATATTGGCTATAATTGACAACTCAATTGCAAAACAAAAACCAAAAGTCAAACATTTAATTAAATGCTTTCGATATGGCATTCATTCAGGAGTCGGAACACAGAGACAGAGAGAATTGTTTTTAAAGCTTTGAATATCTCATTAATTAACTCGAGTTTTGGATCCATTTTTTCGTTTTTGTTACTTTTTTATTACACATGACTTTAATTAAATAGAAAGAGACAGAGACGACACAAAACAGCAAAAATATGCCTAAAATTAATTTGAATTTTCGTTTGACTCACAAAAGAGGAATACAATTAATGTAAGTTATGTTACAATAAATTGCGAGAGACGTGCGTGAGATGAGAGGGCAATACATTACTACACACACTATACTGTATATTATGCTAAACACAAAACCGAAAGTCACGGCAAAAAATTAACGCAATAACCGATATGTACGGTATGTTTACTGTATATTAACATTGCGTTGAATCACATCCACCAGTGATCTACCAGAAGGTGCGCTCGGAATGCATACCAGACGCTGAATGCACTGGCATTGTGTGCACACCAGAGCTTATACCATAATAAATATATAATTGTATATTCAATAATAATTATAATAATTTTCAAATTAATATATAATCTATACTTTTATATATAAATATTGTATTGTATATACAGATAATATAAATGAACCGCTCATTTGCACCCATCGACCCATCAATTCATATGAAAAACACAAAGAAAATAATAATTGTTTTATTTAACTAATAAATGACATTTCAATTCAAATGATGTATCGATTCGTACGGAAACCGCAACGATATTCCACTCATATTGACTCTACAATTGTGTTGTCTTTATGTTTTGGCACTAATAGTAATAATGACATCAATTTTGTTCATCAATCCATTGCGAAAATTAGCCCCAAAAAGGAGGCCAACAAATCACTTGTTTATTATAATTTATTTAATTATGATAAATGTCTTTTTGCTATACTATGCAAATTATTTCTATTATAAATTACTATTATTATTAATTGTTTTTGCTTTTAAGTTTTGTTGAATAAATTTTATGTCTAATAAAAAACAATTTTATACAAAATTTAATTATTCATCAAATAATTTATATATGTTTTCTATTCACTTTGTTTTCAGTGAAATTTGCTGTCAAACACACTCTTTATATAAAGTGGGAAATTTTTTGTCTCTCCTTTTTTGTCTACTGTTTAAATAATAAGGTAAGTTTGTATCCATACATACATTCATTGTAATTGAATTGTATTTAAGAGTATTTGATGCATACATACGACACAATAATATTTATTAAGTCTATATAAAGGCATTAAATACTACACAAAATGAGTCGATATGAAGGGAATAAAAATTCATATAATATGACATATTGTCAGATATCATGGCATAAGATTGCATACATCTAATACCAAGACTACATTATGTATAGAATTGAGTACTAAATGGTATTTTATATTGTTTTTGTTGTTGGCAGCAAAGATTGCTAGGAGTGATACTCGGGTACAAATATTTTATTTGTTTTTATTACAAATAAGACAGATATAAATGTCTAATAAAATAAATTTCTAAGCCCTGGTATATACCGAGAGTGTATGGTTTGTATTGTTTATACATGTTTTATACCTCAGCTCTCATTCACAACTGTTTTGCCGAATTAAAGGCTCAAAACAGAAGAAAATACATGTCATATACAAAGAACTGTCGCACAGAATAACCCAGTTTTTCAATCAATAAAATAATGCATTTTTACGTATTTATCGCACAATACAGACAAAAGGATACTATTATTTAAATAGAGATCTGAATTGTATGAAGAATTTGCTTTGTATTGATATAATATTATAATATTAGAGTGAGAGAAAAAAGTTATAATTTTTATGTTTATGCAAACAATCGATACGAGAGAGAGAGAGAGAGAGAGACTATGAGACTGTTTAGCACATTTGATTCGTTAATGAAGACGTCTAAGACATGCACTTCTGGGAGACCAAAGTTTTACCTAAACTGTTCCAATGGTTCCCAAATGAATTGCCGGCAAATTTTCTGCTCATTGATAATGAGCTCTACTTTTATTTGCAATTAACTCATCCGACACTAACACTTAGCTCTTGTTTTGTTATTTTTTGTCTTCACTCAAAACAAATTCATTATTTGTCTGACATTTAAATTTAGAGAAACGGATATTAATTAATTTGATTAATAAAATGACTAAAAAATAAAAACCATGTTTTCATACATTTTTGATTTATTTAATAAACAGTTTAATGAATAAGAAATAAAAAACCAAAAATAAAAATGTAATTAATTAATGAAATGAAACTTAATTTATTAAAATCATATTAAAACAGCAAATCTAATAAATTAGAGCAAATATGTGGAAAATGTATACGTTTTTCAAAAACACTTTTACTTTTATGCGTTAACATATTTCAAATACACCTCTTTTTGATATAACAATACAGAGAATGTATAGAAATGTACAGAATTTACAAAAAAAAACACATACAATAATTCACTGGGGAAAACATGAACATAACATAAACATAGAAATACGCAAAACGACAATATATATCAAACAGGATTTATATCAAAAAGCATTACTTTATACTTATGTAAGTTATAATATAATATCTCAATTTGTTTCCTTCACTAACTGTTTGTACAGCATATGTATGGCAATAATTATTTTGCCTGAAAATTAGTACATTATTATAACATTCATTAGGAATAGTGTAATCAAGAAATATTTTAAACATTAAGTAAATTAAGTTATATTTTCAGCAAAAATATAAATGTAAGAAATGTTGTGTTGATTCAGAATCACGTCTTAATGTTTATAAATAAAGCTTTTATTTGTTTAGTCACGAAATACTTTGTCAAACGTTATGTCTCTCTGTTATTCAACACAATATTATGATTAATATCACATGATTTGCACTTAAAATAACATCAAATATGTGTAATCAAAATAATAAGTAATTTCAAAAAATACAAAATTATATATATTTTGCATAAAAATCCTCTGATATTATAGTCGACTATGAATTTGTAATTTGCTGTATAATTACAACTCATTTTTGACAACAAAACTATAGCTGTTGTAAATTCAGTGCAAAATATAGTGTTGTATATAATGTACGAAAGAAAATCAATACAAATTCTGAACCTTAAACCATATGTGGTTTGAAAATGTGTTGAATTTCTGATATAATTCTTTTGTAATACAGAATAAACTAACAAATTATCGATCAATTTGTTTGATTAAACAATTATAATATATTTTGTAAATGTATACA
>CAJPIZ010003873.1:0-11028 GCA_905368565.1 Medioppia subpectinata
ATTTTTTGATACAAAAAACTAGACATGTGGACCTTCATTTTACTTTTTACAGATTTGATCTAGCTCTTCTAGTTTAGCTGTTATCACAAAAGCAAAGTGGACAGATTATGTTTACTGGGTAAATAATGACTTTTAAATCATTAGTCATATTAAATATAATATGCATTTTATAATAAAAGTTTTAAGATAATTTTACTTAATATTTATAAAATACGTAAATCTTTATATAATATAGAAATAATTTAATTCGTTTTTTAGCCACATTTATTCTTTTTATACAACACCGTAAATTGAATTAGTTTAAATTAAATTAATATATCATAGTTAATTCAACATGGTATTAAACTAAACAATAAAGAAATTAAAAATCAATAAAAACAGTAAAATGTAAAGCAGCATATTTATTAATTGCTACCTTAATAAACCTAATGTTATAACTTTGCAAATAATAATTAAATAAAACTACCAAAAAAACTTTTGTGCCGTATATTTAAAATTGAAAGTAATTTCAAGATGTTTATCAAGATTTTTAACTCTCTAATTATAAATTAGTATGTTGTTATTAAATTATTACACAATTAATTTTTTACAACAATTAATATTAAATAATTAACATTTATAATATTGATTAGTGACATCAAAGACAACATGCATTTTTGCAAAATTAAAAATTATCGATCATAATGACAGTCATTTTGAACTAACTATTAATTATTAACAATTTTTTAATAGATAAACAACACTCAACAAACATTACATACAATATATCGTAGTATCTATTTGATCTATGAAATTTTATATTAATTATGTTTATAATATTATATTAATTGCTAATACAATATTCCATTATTTCCATTTTGGCATTTATTATTATTATTATTAAAAACAATAATATTATAGTAAATCATGAATTATAAATTACATATTCATTACTAATAATAATTTTTATTTAGTGAATTTGTACTACAAATAAACACATAATATAAATCAATAAAATTGTAATTAAATAATCAATAAATTTTACAGTAATCATATTATATCACAATCACATCATTTTATAAATCTTTTATAGATTAAAATCAAACGTAAATATAGAGCCCAAAGATATTTGGGTATTGATATAAACGACAGTCCGATCCATAAGCCAACAGTACCGCCAAAATCATAAACAAAATCCCAGAAATCCATTGCCAAGTGTTCAGTGATTTGGGGCTCCAAATAATTGCTCGAAATTAAATTGACCCTGGTGTATCCGTGCAGCCCTGTGCGCACTTTAACCACACTGAACTGAACGGGCTGATACAGGCACGTGTCGGCCAAGCCTTTGAAGCATTGGTCGTATATCGCTGTAAATAACGTACTATTGGGTGCTTGTGAGGGATGGGCACAGAATCGGCGCCCTGTGCTCACTATATCCGTATCGATATCTACTATATAATCGCTATTATAGAGGGGATAGCATTGGTTAATAGCGTACAGCCGGTGCTTAACGCACTCATTGAGACGCCAGTGGCGCCAATCGTTGATAAACAAGTGGTCGACGCCCGGCTCACCGACAGTGCACCGGAATGACGGCCGATGCAGGTGTTGGTACTTCTGTCCGGTAACCGTAACGCTATACTCGGCGTTTGCATCTAGTTTAAATCCAAATACTTTGTCAGTTATCAAATGTATAGCAATTACAAGAATGCCGTCATTATTGTGATCTACGGTCATTCGTCGAAATTGTTTTGCTAAAAACATAGCGCTTAGATTGCTTGTAACGGACTGTGCGGTGAGAAAACGGTTGTGAATACCAGAATAATTTTCTACTTTAAAATAAACAAGGTTATCATGAGGGGGACAGTCAACCTTATCGTCCATGCCCTCAAACTCAAAGTAGCATGATCTAACGCTTTGACTGTAATCATATATATAATGTTTGAATGCGCTCAAATTATTTGTTCTTAATATATCCAGATATGTTTGTTTGAGAACCAAGTACACATTTTGTTGTTCACCATGGTTGGATTTTGTTTTCCGTAATACGTAAGCGTTGGGCCATATTGTAAATATGAGNTAGTCGTTAAAAATTTTTAACTATCACAATCATTGATACTCAATTAAACAATTTTTATCATATATAGTTTTGATTTTTCCGGGAACAATTTTGTAAAATACAACATAATTAAATTCCTACAAAATTAATGTTGAAGTAAAATTTATTGTGTAAAGTGTATTAAAAAATGACAATTATTAATCAAGAAAGTGTCAATTCCTTTATTATTGTATAAATAAATTAATATTTATTAAATTTAGTAACATTTCTATCAATTATTTTAAATTTAAAATAGAGAACAGTTCTCTATTTTGTCCAAATACAGGTCCAAATAGAGAACTGTTCTCTGAAATAGAGCACAGGTGGTCACGCTGTGCGGGATACAAACAATTTAGGATGATCTACAAATAACTGGGAAAAGGTTCAGGACACAAAAATTGGTTTTTGGACAATTTCAGTACCGAAAAAGATTTACCAAATAATGCGTTAAAAAAATTAGACAACTAAAACTTTTTAAATACTCGGGATATAAATTCTATACCAACACTGACTTATACCCCGATATACCCCCTTCCTATTCCCACGGACTCCTATCACTTTGATTGCCTGTTAGAATAATGGCATTAAATATTGCATAGGTCCTGAAATCGAGGCTGTATTTGTTTATTGGCTAAAAATCAAGTTAATTCGTTGAATAGAAAATTGAAAATTTAGTGATATAATGAGTGATAGCTGATGATTATTATGACAATTACAACTTTGCTTAAAGATAAGTACTTTAAGTATAAAACAATTTTTAGTATCACGTCAATAAGCGCATTTTCTTTTTTCCATGACTTATATTACTGCCATCACAAATATTATTGTATAATATAATGATATTGTGTTTGAATTTATTATATTTTATGGTATTTTCTGAAATGGATATATAGTTAATAATTCATTTGTTATTGTACTATGATGACTTTCTAAGCCTTCCTACGAAATTCTGGTATTAAAATTAAAATATGAAATGAATATAATTAAATATTAATGCTATCGATTGAAATGATATGATAAACATAACAAATATTATCGTTATTACATTAATGTAATTGTATGACAAACTACTGCATACATACTTTGATAGAGTAAAAAATTCGAGAATATTTTTGATATTAATTAGAAATCTTATTATTGAATGCGATTATAATAAATATATAATTTCAATTTTAGTTAAACAAATGTTACAATTCATAGATATTATACATAAGTCGACAGTTTTTATGCATTAATATTTATCCTAAAACTAGTTGTAAACCTTTGAAAACAAAAATGATAACAATAATAGGACAAGATTTAAAATATCTTATATCAATTTTATCAAAAGTTAAATGTATAATAATATTGCTATTTGTTTATCAAATATATAACGAAACCGACAATTATTTAAGTTATGAAGTGATCAACGATTTAACGTTTGACAGAAATAGCGATCAATCGGTGTATGGGTTATCGATTACGGTATGTGTAAATCAACGGTATTCCCGACTCTACGGGAATCGATCGATGAGGGAATTTGTTGAAAACGTTGGAGTGTTTTGTCGGGTAAGCGGACAGACCGTTGGGACCATTGAATGCGAGTCCCTTTTCCCGGTGTACGCGTACCAAACCCGGGACTCTAGCGTTTGTGTCACTCATTTGAATGCCCGGTACAACCAAACTATTATCGGCTCTGACATCATAGTAGCGGTAAAGTTATTTAATTTAACTAGTGCCAAAGTGGCGGTGCACCCTGTCCATCACACGCCTCACTTTGACAAAATGATAGAAGTGGTCGGGGGTAATAAACTATACTCACTTATAGTTGATGGCAAACAGATTGTGCAATTGCCCCGACCCTATGCTACCGATTGCCGCCATTACTCTCGCGATGGAAACCAAAAATCGCGTTCAGAGTGTATGTTAGCGGCGATGAGGCGCAGGGAGTGGGCAAAGTGTGGGTACAATTACTACTGGAGTTGGCACCGGGTGTTCAATAATAATAGCTTATTCAACGCTTTAAACTTAACCGATTCCATAGAAAACAATGGCAAAAACTGTTCTGTTAAGTCAAAGTACAGGGCTCTACATCTACAGTGCAAGATTGAATGCAATTATTACGCCACCTCGATCAGTTGGGCAAGGTCGGATTTGCATTTACCAGGCATCGACCGTGAGATGGGTTATAAACACATAGGATATAATCATAAGAATTACATAACTATGATGTGGCGATTGTTGCCAAAAATGCCAGGCATTGCATACCTGTCCTCTATCGGGGGCCTAATGGGCATGTATTTGGGTCTAAGTGTTTATTCGGCACTAATTAATTATATTGAGATGTCACGTATTTATGTGAATCGTTTGAATAGGATTAAAAATAAGAAAGTGTTTAGAAAAAGTACCAAGCTTATTATCATTCTTAAAGCCATAATTACAGGCGCCTGTCTAATAGTAATGGTCCAGCAGTTATTTAAAATTTACAATAATTATAACAATTACAATGTTAAATCAAATATCGCGATATTGAGCTCAACGTTTCGCATTCCGTCCCTCATATTTACAATATGGCCCAACGCTTACGTATTACGGAAAACAAAATCCAACCATGGTGAACAACAAAATGTGTACTTGGTTCTCAAACAAACATATCTGGATATATTAAGAACAAATAATTTGAGCGCATTCAAACATTATATATATGATTACAGTCAAAGCGTTAGATCATGCTACTTTGAGTTTGAGGGCATGGACGATAAGGTTGACTGTCCCCCTCATGATAACCTTGTTTATTTTAAAGTAGAAAATTATTCTGGTATTCACAACCGTTTTCTCACCGCACAGTCCGTTACAAGCAATCTAAGCGCTATGTTTTTAGCGAAACAATTTCGACGAATGACCGTAGATCACAAAAATGACGGCATTCTTGTAATTGCTATACATTTGATAACTGACAAAGTATTTGGATTTAAACTAGATACAAACGCCGAGTATAGCATTACGGTTACCGGACAGAAGTACCGACACCTGTATCGGCCGTCATTCCGGTGCTCTGTCGGCGAGCCGGGCGTCGACCACTTGTTTATCAACGATTGGCGCCACTGGCGTCTCAATGAGTGCGTTAAGCACCGGCTGTACGCTATTAACCAATGCTATCCCCTCTATAATAGCGATTATATGGTAGATATCAATACGGATATAGTGAGCACTGGGCGCCGATTTTGTGCCCATCCCTCACAAGCACCTAATAGTACGTTATTTACAGCGATATACGACCAATGCTTGAAAGGCTTGGCCGACACGTGTCTGTATCAGCCCGTTCAGTTCAGTGTGGTTAAAGTGCGCACAGGGCTGCCCGGATACACCAGGGTCAATCTAATTCCGAGCAATTATTTGGAGCCACAAATCACTGAACACTTGGCAATGGATTTCTGGGATTTTGTTTATGATTTTGGCGGTACAGTTGGCCTTTGGATCGGACTGTCGTTTATATCAATACCCAAATATCTTTGGGCTCTATATTTGCGTTTGGTTTTGATTTATAAAAGGTTTACAAAATGATATGATTAATGTAAAATTTATTGATAATTTAATTACAATTTTATTGATTTTAATAATTTGTTTATTTATAGTACAAATTCACTAAATAAAAATAATTATTTTTTGTATAACCACTTCGGCCGTCGCCGACACCACTTATTTTAACCACATTTTGCGGCTAATCTGCCGATTAATAATTAATAAAGCGTTTTAAATCAACTAAACGTTTACCACTCATTGAGATCACCTCTCAAGTTTTATATTATATTATTTTATATAATCCTAAATTAAAGTTAGCAACATTAGACTAAGAATATATACTATATTTAATAAAATTTTGTCAAAATTGTTAAAAACTAGACAAAAACTGTATACAAAATTTGAATAATATGTGACAATTGTATAAACATTTCTAATAGAATTGAAACGGTTTCAAAAACCTTTTGCTTATTTTGCACTAATGCAGTTTTTTACACTTTTATCTGCTCTTTATTTACAATTATAAAATTTAAAAATGTCAACTATTAATTTTTCAATTTTTCTTGGTAGTTTTATTTAATTATTATTTACAAAGTTATAACAATTTTAATACCATGTTGAATTGACTATGATATATTAATTTAATTTTAACTAATTCAACTTACGGTGTTGTATATAAAAAATAAATAATGTGTCTAGAACAAACTAATTAAATTATCTCTATATTATATATACGTATTTCTATAAATATTAAATAAAATTATCATTAAAAATTTTATTATAAAATCCATATTATATTTAATATCACTAATGATTTAAAAGTCATTAATATTGTAGATTTACTAAATATAATATTGATAAGAATTTCTAATAAATATATATAATTAAAGTTATTAAATTTTATATAATGAATATTATGTATCAAAAGTACAATGAAAATGTAAACATATCCTTTTATGTTACAGTTATATACACAGGGAAAGAGGTTTACTAATAAAGTAATTTAGTAATACTATTGTATCAGTAAAAAAAAGTAGTTTGAGTTACTTTATAGATAACAATTTAAAACAAAATAATTTAGATAATAATATTTTGAATAAATATTTCGTGACTAAATTTTAAGTTCCTAAACGATATTTAGCATTTTAATAAAAGTAAAATGTACATTTCAAATATCATTTAATATAATAATAGACTAAAACTATTATGCTTAATGTACTTGATGAAGGTAAATATAGTGAATTATTTGTTGCGTTGACGTATTGAAAATTATCAGTAAACAGTTTTTATATAAGGTATATATTGATAACATAATTTACAAATAAATTTATGATAGAGTAGTTCTTTGTAATAACGTTATAATATCGACCAAAAACAATGCCTGACATTAAATGCAATCAATTATTACCTCAAGAAATACAAATACAATCAGCAGAAAATCAATTGTATAAAATAGGGTTATTATTTACTCATCCCAAAACAATTTGTAAAAGACCATGGTATTCATCACCATTTATTGTTATGATATTTTTTACTTATTATTTAGTGGCAAACATTATAACCCTGATAAACAACGGTAAATCCGAAACGATTGTCATGATTTTTGGTGATTGGGGTCATTTAACTGGTGTTGGAATACATATAAAATTAACATTAATTATTGCGATAAGTTTTTTGCTAACAATTCAACTAATTTATTATCATAACTATCGGTCGGGTATTGAACCAACATTTCTGCGGGTATTCTCAATGATGTCAGGTTTGGTGACCCCCGCGAGCGTCGGACTACTTGAGCCCCAGACTGTCCATCGGTTTATAAAAATATCAAATATTATATTCAAAATAGCATTGTTTTTATGTCATAGGATTACACCGTTTTCCGGACTCTCATGTTTAGTGTCGTATTTAATATACAGACCATTACTTCCGGCACTCGCCTATGGTATACCCAATACGTGTATTTTCATGTTGGTCGCTATAAATGGGGTTAATTTTAATTTATGGACCGGCATTTATTTTTATTTAGTGTGCTATTATCTAAAACTTAGACTAAACTCGTTCAAACATAAATTATATAATAAACACCAGAATATTCTGTTCATTATAAAGTCAGCGAATATAATTTTCACAGAAATAAATGAATATAACTATACGTATTGGTACAAATACCTTGCTGCATTTTGGGCGCTATATGGTTTACTAATCACGTTACAGATTTACAATATTGTATTTATCCATGTATCATTTGTGCTGCGTTTAATGTTACTATATGGTGCGTTTACAATATTTTCAACTTTTCTGGTCATTTTATTATCGGCCGCATCGGTTAATTCAACAGCAAATAAATTATATAAATGTACAAATACTTATTTCGTTGATTATTGACAATTATTTATTTTAGTCATTAAAATTTTAGAGATAAATAATAAATTATATATTTGTTATAAATATTAATTTTTAAGCTTAATTCAATTTACAACAGAATTGTATTTTATATAATCAATAATATTATATTAATATATAATAAAATTATGATTGAAAAATGTTGTGGTAAAAATGCATGTTATCTTTGCTGTCACTCATGAATATTAAAGATGCAAATCATGTAATATTAATTTTTATATAAAATTAATTAATCAGACTATAATTGATAATAATCTTAACATACAGTAAGAAAAATCTTAAATTATTTTTAAAGATAATAATAAAACTTACATTAAACTAAATATAAAACATAAAACTAATTTATTTACAACTAAAGTCAAAGTTTGGGTACAAATAAACGTAATCACAAACTAATTATTTATTATTTTACAATTAGTTTGCCATTTCTTAATTAGTATAATAAACAAAATAAAATTACTTGTGATAAAAACGTCATGACTACAACACATTATAACATGATTTAACAAATTATAACCTGATGATAAATAGTATGATTACAATTATAACATAGATAATTAAAACAAATACAATATTTATAACATTAAAAAATTGTAAAGATACTTGTATTTTAATTATTGTACATATGAAAAACTAGTGCCAAATGAAGTATTCATTAATTATAATCCTATTGATTATATTGACCACATTTGATGGCCGGGAGTGTCAGTCAACGGACAAAAAATGGGAAATACCGGCGCACCTGAACTGCAGCGAAGACTTGATTAAAAGGCACCAGAAGTCATGCCTGGATCGGGTGCGGGAGGACTGGGAGTTTACCGGCGAACTCGACCTAAACGTCAATCAACTAAATCACCGCACGTTTTGCTGCGCTCTTTGGGATTACATGTTTTGCGTGATAGTCGAGGCCCGGGATGTCTGTTCCGTAGGGGAGCTCTCGGCCGTCATTGACTCGTCGACAGACACCCAAAAGCTGGTCGAAGCCGAGGAATGCGATGATTTTATTAGGGATGACATCCTGTTCCAGTGTCAGGTGCACTGGTACGAGCTTATGATCTTGATCATTTTTCTAGTTACGGTTGTTATCATTGTGGGCGTGATTTTGTATAATAATTGCCGCCAGAATAGACGCAAACCCCAGAAGTTTGAGATCATTAAGGTCTATGTTTAATGTAGTTTATGTGGTAGAAAGCGCTGTACTACCAGGGTATAATTTATAAAATTAACGGTGTCATATTATTGATATTAATTGTATACTGTAATTGGTTTTACTCATTAAAATCATTATTAGCGATTTTTTTAATTGTGTAATGTTTGTTATTTATAAATTATTTATACCATTAATAAAATTATATAATAATATTAAGTAAAATGAATCTAGAATCTAGATGTTGACGTTTAACTATTTAAAACTTAAGACTTCTTTAAGACTACCGGTACTTTAATATGAAAATGGTTGTCCAATTAATAATAACATTGTTAAAAATAACTATATTTCGCTGTATAAACTTATCATAATATAACATACAATAAATATTAGCAATAAAAACCCACAAAATAACTATTTTATAATCACGATTACTATCTTTATTGTATTTTGATTAATGAATTTTAAAACCTTGATTATTTTTCCATATATTAATTATGACATTAAATATTATTATTAATATAGCAGTATATTATGCATAATTAAGAGTGGACATTACAAATACCTGTCATAGATATGAGAAATCAATATAATTGTTCAATAAGTATTATGTAATTGTTAAAAATAAATTTTCAGATAAATTATATTGTAGTGGTATTTTAATTTTAATAAATAATATAATGACGAATTAATAACATAAATGGTATTGTTAAAAAATAAATGTCTATTAAATACCTAATTATAAGTCTAAAACAAGATATGCCGTAATATTTTGTAATAATTTAATTAATTAATCAAAACTAAAGGGTATATAAAGGGAATGTTTTATAGCTATCATTTAAATTAAAATATAATTTTTAATATATTATTTATCCAATAAAACAAACTAACCATGAATCTATATCTGGCAATTTCGTGTTTACTGTCAATCATATTGTCTATAAATGCGGTCACTTTCAGTCCTGAAGAGATTTCCGAGGCCAAAAGTGGCCGGCATTTTAATAACCGCGTAGTGTTGGTCACCGGGTCGTCGTCGGGCATCGGAGAGGCTATTGTCAAACTGTTTAGTCTATTGGGCGCTAAAGTGGTGGTCACCGGTAGGAAAGCAGGTGAAGTGAAACGAGTGGCAAATGAGGCGCACCAGTTATCGCCACATAAACATAGAGTTTGTATAGTTTTAAAAATATGTTAACATTTAATTAATATTAACAATGTTACAACTACTGTTAATTATTATCAGTAAATGATCATGTTATAAATCTTATGTTAAATAAATTAATAAACAGCCGCTGGAAGTGGTGGCGGATGTGACCAAACCCGACGATCTAAAGAAACTGATGGACGAGACAATCAAAACCTATGGTAAATTAGACGTATTGGTCAATAACGCGGGAATGTTTAAAATGTCGGGCATTAGAGACAACAAAAACTTTATAAAGACATACGACGAGACATTTCAGGTAAATGTCAGACCTGTGCTTAAGTTAAGTCAATTGGCTGTACCGCACCTGGACAAGACAAACGGCACCATAATTAGCACATCCAGTCGACTGTCAGAGAACCCGGTAAATTATGCAATAAAATTAATTCATTAAAACTATTATTTTGTTAATCTATTATAAATAAATTCAAGCATCGATTTGGATCCGCTTATAGTATGTCCAAAGCGGCCATAGATATGGCTACTAAAGTGTTGGCACTGGAATTGGGCCCTAATATTAGGGTTAATTCTGTTAAGTACGTGATTAAATAAAATTTACTAAACAATTGATCATGATAATGTTTACTTATAGTCCAGCTCTAACTGAAACCAATATGAATGCTTATGTTGAACCAGAGGTTATGAAAGTGTTGATGGATAGGGTTAGTAAAGATACACCACTGAAACGGTTGGCTCAGC
>CAJPIZ010003875.1:0-11025 GCA_905368565.1 Medioppia subpectinata
GGTTGTTTGGGGCGAATGTAACCACTCTTTCCATAACTGTTGTATGAGTTTATGGGTTCAGCAAAACAATAGGTGTCCGCTCTGTCAACAGGACTGGACTGTTCAGCGCATCGGCAAATAGTGGCCAAATAGACCACTCATTGTCACCACAACTGGTCACCCCTTC
This sequence comes from Medioppia subpectinata, assembly GCA_905368565.1. Classification (NCBI taxonomy): domain Eukaryota; kingdom Metazoa; phylum Arthropoda; class Arachnida; order Sarcoptiformes; family Oppiidae; genus Medioppia; species Medioppia subpectinata. The sequence goes on from CAJPIZ010003875.1 coordinate 167, forward strand.
CCACCCCTACCCACACACCCCTCCCATCCCTTATCTCTATCTCTGTTTTCAATGTCTTCCTCTCATTATTAACGAAATTAATTGTATCTTATTTTACATGAAATCTATTACTAATTGTATAATTAATTATAATTTTATTAATTAAAACAGTTTTCATTCAAATCAATGACCGATTCATTACATAATTTATACCAAAAAAGTTGATTAATGTTCACATCATTTATGGATATATTGTTTGTTATGAATAGATCAGCAAAATATGAATTTCAGGCAAATAGTTGTCAACATTTAGTGGCAATCAATTGATTCAATTGATCATTGAGTTTGTGGTGAAGATGTCGTCGCCGGAAGTGTTGGCCGAAACAGTGATGATTACGGAGACAGAAGTGGACACAAGCGCTGATCACACGTATTGTGTCAATGATAACGAAGAGTACAAACATTTGCTCAACAAATACCACACATTGAGGCGTGACTTCACTCAATACCAGTCCATCTGCGGATCAATTGAGGACAAAGTGATGTGTTTTATGAATGAATGCGTTTGCGATTCAATCATCAAAACCGTTCAGAAGGAGGAGATCTTCAAATGGTTGGACAAATTGAATCGATTCAAGACATCGCACGAAGAGTACATCCAATTGAGTGATAGTAATGCCGGCATAAGAAGTGCCACAAAGATTGCCACAAATGGGTCAAAAATGAGTGACAATAATGAAGATAACGTACAAATATGCGGACAAAACGTGCCATTAATAGCGGTTAACGCCAAAGAGGCGGATCAGTCGACACCACGTTTGGTGATAATCGCCTCCAACTCGACGCCAATCACAGCCGCGAAGAGTGGGACCAATGATAACGTATTGGAGAAATATCTGAATAATGTTAACTATAATTACGATTATATGCCCGGAATTCCCAAACAATTCCCGTGTCGTGAATGCGGACGAGTGTTCGCCACAAGTAAGCAGAGGAATAATCACCAGAGATGTCACCAAAAGCGAGAACAACAGTACATTTACTGTCAACACTTGTACTGCAAGAAGCGGTTCGTGTCGGCCGACGCCTTCAAGAAGCATATGGACCGACATCTGGGCATTGAATGCCAGAGCAGTGACCAAAGGGACACTTCGGGCGCCGAAGAGGAGAGTTATTTCAAACGCAAAAACAAGAACAAGGAGTACAAGTGTGAGTGGAAGGGCTGCGAGCAGTGGTTTGCGTTGCCGTCGCTTCGCAAACAGCACTACAACTCAGTGCACCTGAAGATCAAACGCCACAACTGTATGATTCCCGGATGTGTGGCTCAGTTCGTGAAGAAGTACGACCTCGAGTCGCACATCGGTGTCGAACACGGCTTCAAGTTCTACAAGTGCTCGTGGAATGGATGCGACCGCCAGTTCTGGTCGCGAACACTACTGGCCCGACACCACTCACTCATGCATCTGATGATCAAACGCTGCAAATGCGATGAATGCGACCAATGCTTCTCAAATCGGGCCAAACTGTCGGCCCATAAGTCGCGCGAACACAACGCCCTCAAGAGGTTCGCCTGCGATTGGCCCGACTGTCGCTTCTCGACCAACGTTAACAAGTGTCTCATCGAACACAAGCGCACCCACACTGGCGAACGGCCGCACCATTGCCTGTGGCCCGGCTGTGGCAAAGCCTTCACCCATAGCTACTCACTGACCACTCACACCCGCATCCATACGGGAGAGAAACCATTCAAATGCGACCAAAACGAGTGCCACAAAGAGTTCCGCTATTGGAATGATTTGCGACAACACAAGCGAAAGACACACTCTTTAGATGTCTGACATCACCTCTCGATCCTCTATTGGCATCGATTCTCACTTTGTATTTATGCTATCAATTAGTCTCATATATAGTGCACTCAAATGTTATCTCATTTATAATTTTAATGTAAAACTATTTATATATTTAATTGTTTTAGACTTTGAATAATAAGTTGTCAAAGAATGTGAACAAAATGATGAAAATTTATGGATCCTTGGAATAGTTAAGTCATTTAGTCTTAAATTACGACAACTCTCTCATCAATGCTGTTGTCTTCGCAGACAATAATGCAAAAACTCTCTTCAATTATCACTTCCAAAACTTTCCATCAATTCTTCCACAACTCTTACACTCGTCTCAACTCATATTTATATCAATCCTTGTAATCGACATATTTTATTACAACTATTCAATTATAGTTAGTTTTAGAAAACTTTATCAAAGTTTTATACATTTAAGAGTTTTAAAATTATTATTTAATATTTACAATTAAGTCAATGGATTAACATTCAGTTTCACTCAATCTTTTAGTATATGTAATGGGTTTTTAGGGTAGAGTGTAGTCGATGTCTCCATCACTTCATTATTAATTATAGATTAGGTATTAGTTTTTGATAAAGTTTTGTCCGAAAACTACGGATTCACTCTTTGTGTGTGTTTGTGACTCTTCTTCTTCAAACTCTTCTTTCATGTCCTCAGTTTCAGCCATAGTTGCCATCGATTTGGATGTTTTACTCGATGTCTGCATCGCCTGATTATTATTGTTTGTTGTCGTTTTTGATGCCGTTTTGTCGGAACCGACCACTGATTTACTCTGTGATTGTGTCTCTTCTTCTTCAAACTCATTGGTATCTTCAGTTTGAGCCACAGTTGCCGTCGATTTTGATGTTTTACTCAACGCCTCTATCAGTGGTTTAGTATATGTCATGGATTTTGAGGGCAGAATCGATGTCTTCATCACATGATTATTATTGTTTGTTATAGTTTTTGATGCCGTTTTGTTGGAACCGACCACTGATTCACTCTGTGATTGTGTCTCTTCTTCTTCAAACTCATTGATATCTCCAGTTTGAGCCACAGTTGCCGTCGATTTGGATGTTTTACTCGACGTCTCAATCAGTGGTTTAGTAGACGTCATGGATTTTGAGAGCAGAATCGATGGCTTCATCACATGATTATTATTGATTGTTATAGTTTTTGATGCCGTTTTATCGGAACCGACCACTGATTCACACTGTGTTGTTGTCTCTTCTTCTTCAAACTCTTTGATATCTTCAGTTTGAGCCACAGTTGCCATAGATTTTGAGGGCAGAGTCGATGTCTCCATCACTTTATTGTTGATTATAGTTATAGTTTTTGATGCCGTTTTGTGGGAACCGACCACTGATTCTTCACACTCTGTTTGTGTCTCTTCGTCTTCAAACTCTTCGTGTATTTCTTGAGTTTTCACATTTGATTTGTGATGCGATGGAGCGGTTGTTAGCATCGATTCCTGTGTTGTGGTCTGCGATTCATCACAAGATTCAGTGACAATGAACTCAAACGACTCATTGTCTTCAGCTATCGGTTTCTCTGTGAACATCGAGTTTAAGACAACGTTTTAGTTAATTCACTCAACAATTTGGTGTCAATTATGCAAATGTTGTCAACAAAACACATACCACTTATCGGTTTATCGGCCACTTTTGGCTCTCGATTCTTAATTTTCATATTCAAATCCATTTCCTATTTTTGGACACAAAATAAATGCAGATATGAATTGAATCAATAATTTTGCGGATCAATTGAAATGAATAAACAAAGACAATACCAAACGTCTGGGAACCGGTGTGACAGTGATATCAAAGCCCAAGCCTTTCATATTCATAGTAAACGGCTTTATAGTTAACTCAAACTCTTTGTGAGGGATATGTAAACCGGTTTCTTTCGGTGTCATCTGTCGTACCATTGAATCCAAAGTTAAACAAAAAACAAATTATAAATCGACAAAGAAGTGAAACTGACGGGTCATCGGAGGTTAAAATGATTACCGTATTATAGTTAAGAGTGAATGGGTTGGGAGGGCTGACAGTGACCACAACCGTCGGTTGCGTAAACTCAGTGATGGGACTCAGACTCATATCAGGTATGGGTTTGATAGTGAAGTCAAACCCATTGTATCGTTTGATACCCGGGAAGTCGTCGTCATCGACGACGGGCTGCGGTCGACACCACACACCCCACGGACCAGACACTGTCCACACCACCAATGCCTGCGCCAAACACAGCAAATACAATGACATGTCAGCAAAAACTCGTTTAATAATTGTTGTGTTTGTAATGCAAACCCAATTAATGGCATTTAATTATCATTTTGTGACAACATTTTGAAAGCAAATACTTTTTACAATTTTTTAATAAGTTTTTTGCGCACATAATGTCTAAAATACGGATTCAATTCATTGGTTCCGTCACTGAGTCTAACATCAGATGGCTTTCAAAGAGACGAGTCATTACATATACATGTGATGTATTAAATACGCAAATTTTGTTAAATTGCAAAAATAACTATTGCGATATGATCAAGTATTTTAAATACACATTTAACCAATTAATTATAAATTAATATAATAGTATAATAACAAATTTTTATCAAATAATCATATCTTTATATAAGTCCAGTTTAAGGGCGACTATTTTTATGGTAAACTATCTTATCATAAACTGATGCAACAATTAATGCAATACATACTGTCTATCAATTTAATGACAGACGCTGTGAATGCTCTCTATGGGCACAGGGATCACACCGGGAGGATATTGACTCTTATGGTCACTATTTACATGCATTATATATTTAAAATTTATATGATAAGTATAATAAAATTGAATAAACATAATATAAAAATTAACTTGTTAAATTACAATTAGAATGATGAGCTAAACACAAGTGTAAATAAATTAAATGCATGTATTAACGATCGGTTTGGTTAAATATCTGACAATTCAACTCACATGCCTGTTATTAACGTTTTTTTTATTAAGTGACAATTTTTAATCAAAAATTTTAGATAAATTTAATCACAAAATTAAATGATTATAACTAATACTATGCTGTCATTGCTATGTGTTTAATAATAATACTTCAAATTTTTGTATAAATAAGAAATAAAGTTTTCAATTTTATAATTTGCTGAATATTTGTTGTAAAAACTTTTATAATTAGTAATTATTAATTACACTATAAAGCTATGGGTTTATTGCCTGCGGGAGAACAGCTTAATTTCCAGGATAGCCAACGACACGCGGAACACATCCGAAGACAAGGAATTAAACAATTTATTAATATCTATAACCGGAATAAAGACCGAATCGACCGATGCTTCAAATGGGGCGATGAGATGGAGTACACGATCGTCCGCTTTGACCACAACAGCAATAAAGTTAGACTTAGTCTTCGGTCCGAAGAGTTACTCAACATTATGTATGAGAGGGAAGAGAGAGAAGGAGAGAACCGACGAGTGCTTTGGAGACAAGAGTCGGGCTCTTTCCAGATCGAGGCCACACCCGGACAGCCGTACGGCTATAATAGTGACCTCAACGACAAGAATTCAATGAATAATCTGTTTAATAACGTGGAGAACCAGATGAGGGAACGACGTCTGGATATCCGGGGTTTGCTCCACGAAGACGAGGCAATCCTATGTCTGACAAATTATCCTAGGTAAGTCTGGGGAAACATCAAGTTTTTTTCATTAAAATGTTAACCAATTTATAAATATAGGATGGGATGTGCGGACACAACAGTGCCCAACACTAAACCCGATCCATTGAACAGTATGTCCGGCAGTATTTTCTTGTCCGACGATCACATCAGTCACTTAAACCAGAAGTACTTTATTATCGAGAAGTATTTTAATGAACGCATCGGCCATAAGGTGGCCATAAATGCACCCATTTTTAAGGACACCAAAACTCCCGACCCATTCATTGAGTTCTTTGACCACAAGGAAGCGATGAGAGCGGCAAAAGTGGATCACATTTATATGGACTCAAAGATTTTTGGCAACGGTTGCTCCTGTCTACAGGTGTGCTAACGCTAACAATACAATCAAACTTACCATGATGATTGTTAAATTAAAGTTTTCAAAAACATTAATTAAATGTTGCCATTAATTACACATTAGGTAACAATGCAGGCGACGGACGTGAACGAGGCGTTCATACTATATGACCAGTTGGCGCCGTTAACCCCCATAATGATGGCATTGGGTGCGTCGACCCCCATATTTAGGGGCTATTTGTCGGACAGAGACGGCCGATGGGACGTCATTGTCGACTCACTCGACGATCGCACCCCTGAGGAGAGGGGAGAGAAGCCGTTGAAACACAACAAATACCGGATCCAAAGGCCTCGGTATTCAGCGATAGGCGCCTATCTGTGCGAATCAAACCAATCATATAATGACAGTCCGATTGTCTATAATAAGGATTATTACAATGAGCTAATCGGCTCTGGAGTGCCGCCACCGCTGGCCCAACACATCGCCTATTTATTCATAAGGGATCCGATACTCATATCGAGTGAAAAACTGGATCAAAACCCGGAGACAGAGTCCGATCACTTCGAGGCCATACAGGCGACAAACTGGCAGTCCCTGAGGTTTAAACCGCCGCCACTTAACCAACCGGCCATCGGCTGGAGAGTAGAGTTCCGGCCGATGGAGATCCAGATGACGGACGCCGAGAACGCGGCCTTTGCTGTCGTCACTATATTATTGTCGAGAATTATATTGAAATATAAACTTAATTTCGTTATCCCTATCACTAAAGTAAGACATTATTTAGAGATAATTACTATATTTATTAATATTTCTTAATTAACGGATAGATTGATGAAAACATGTCAACCGCTCAGAAGAGGGATTCAGTAAATCGGTGTAAATTCTGGTTTAGAAAAGACATCTTCACTCGAAATACACCGCTATTTGTGAACGGCTTTAATGATAATCACGTGATATATGATGTCGAGGAGGAATCATATATAGAGATGTCCATCAATGAGATAATGAATGGTTACGAACAGGAATTTCCGGGTTTAATACCACTAATGAAGGATTATGTAAACAGCATAGCACTGGACGCCCAGACCTACGGTAAAGTCCAACAATATGTCCAATTAATAGCCGACAGAGCGTCGGCTAAACTTCCGACACCCGCTCAATGGATACGAGATTTTGTCCGAAAACATAATACCTATAAATATGATTCTGTAGTCAATGAAAAAATTACTTATGATTTGTTAAACACTTTAAATCGTATTCAAAATGAATGCCTAAATGTTAATGAATTAATTAAGAATAATTAAATGATAAATTAAAATAAATCCTATTTAACAATGGTTTTATTTAAAAGTTATTTATTGATATAATCATATAAATAAAATTATGTTTTGAGTTTCTAATTGTAGGCAAACCGTTCGGATGCTTTTTGGATGCTTTTTGTATAGTTTTGAGCACAATAATGACCATTACAACAAATTGTTCATTTTAAAGCATAAGTTTAATACTATATCTTAAGATTCTCTGATTAATTTATGGATTTTGTTTAGTCTGCATATTAAATGACTCATTTTCTGGTTTCCCTATCTAATTGGCATAATTTTAACATTAATGTGGTTTTAGATTCTCGCTGGGTGACTATGCAAACACTAGTCTCCAAATACTAATAGCCTTGACTGGCCCTAAACTTGGATAGAATAATGACTATATATCAATAAAATGAGTAATAAATTATTACTAATAATATAAAATAAGTTGTGTTTAACGAACTATGCAAGTTTAAGGCCAATCAAGGCTATTAGTATTTGGAGGCTAGTGTTTAAATAGTCACCCAGCGACATTTTAGATAATGATTTGCAATTTATATTAGTGTTTTTAAATCGTGATAATAACTTAAAACCATATTTATTGTAAACATAAACAAATGTATATTTATTTATAAAGTTATTGTAATTAGTTCATTATCTATAAAAATTGATTTATAAAAAATGAATTAAAAAATTTAATGTAAAAATTCAGTGCAGTTGTATTCATTTTTATATCATTAATTATATTTTAATTACTTCTTATATTTTCAAAAATATTTTTATAAATAAACTAAAAATTTATTTTGTTTTTCACTTGTGAAAATGTTTTTCACTTTTTCACTTTCATTTGACGTAAATGTATTGATTTTATCATTATCTGAATATATTATATTTGATAAATCATTAAACTTTATGCATTTACAATATTTAAAAATAGTTTAATATGAAAAACTTCAACAATACTACGGCACAAATCCAAATAATTTATAACATAATTTGATTAAACATTTATTTAACAATTATGTCGTTTATGAAAGTAATATCACCTGAATTATATACGCCGACTGTCTATCAGAATCGTTTCAATCCAGTAAAACGAAACGTTCAAAACTTAAAACAAAAAGTTGATCATAAAATCGCTAATTATATCAATAATAGTGCCGACGATTTGCGGGGATTTAAACACATCGAGGACTTTATGTACAAATTTTGTGTTATAATTTCACCGACATTTAGCCATTACGCCAATCGGCAGTCATTGGACACAAACAGATTTTATATGATCTGCGCCCTAAACCTAATGGATTGGTTAATGTTGTGCCGGTTTGCAGCACTCGCCTACTTTGACAGCCCCTGGATATGGACCCTATTTGGAGACACTTTCTACTACTGGGGCTCCAGTCGGTTACTGTACGGCATGTTTGCCTGTTTTGGTGGCACAATGGCTGCCGGACGACTGGCCATTATCATATGGGAGCGCAATCATCGACTTTACATCATTGATCACATCCATAACATCTGGCACCGGGGACTGCGGCACACTTTAAAGCCGGAGTATAATGTAAAGTATTGCTTAAAAGTAAGATTTTATTCAAAAATATTGTGGCCATCGATGGCCGGCTGTGCGATACCTGTCTTAACAGCCGTTGTGATCACATCCGGTCTTTGTTACGCTCAGCAACAGATCGACGACTCGTTAATAGCGATGATTGTGTTTAACTCCCTATTCGTGGTTTGGGTCACCGCCGGAACCGCTATGGGTTACAGTCTCTTCTTTGTTATCCAACTCTTGTCCATCTCTTACTTAAAGTATGAGTTCCGACAAATGCATGAGACTTTGGACTCGTATTATCAATACTGGGATCCGCCTCTTGTGATCAAAACCATTGAAAAACATCAATCGTTGACTGAATTTGTAAAGAAAACTAATGGCTTCTTGTCTTTAATCATTGGTATCGACTATTACTGCTGTACGCCAGCCATCGATATACTATTGTATCTCTCATTTAAGCCAAACGTATATTTTATGCTCCGATCGGTTTATATCGGGACCGGAATATTCATATTTTTTGTATTGTTTGGCATAAACTACATGTGCTCTACGTTTACCACTGTTGTCCACAAACCGGTCAACACTATGTACTCAATCATGTTTAGAACCAAAGGTATTGTCCGAACTAGACTTGCCATCTGTTCTTTTATTGAAAAGTTGACCGGAAATGCGATCGGATTTTATTGTTTTGACTTTTATGCACTCAATCGATATATGTTTTACCGGTATATCACATATTTTTGTACAATATATTTACTTTTAAGGCAATTCTTCAATTTATAAACTTTATATGTCGTAAACTTGTTAAGTATTTTTACTTCAATATTTTATTTGAGGTAATTGTAAATTTTGAATGTCTAAAATAATATCTCTCATTAAAACTTTTTTCTGACTATAAATGTATCGTATTGCGTACTCACGTCCCATACGTTTCCCTGACCTTCCCCTCACTCATGCGATACTCACCTCATACCTGCTATGCATGTGCTCGAGTCAGTCCTGTCTTTGCTTTTGTAATAAACACTTTGTCTATAACCTCGTGGTTATTCGAGTTAGTCTCGGTCACCCCGTGCTGTGACCTGGGACTGCCCTGAGGGCCCCGCAAGGACTTAGGACTGGACTCACGCCATGAAGGCTTAAGTATCGTAACCAGGGATTGGTTCCCGCGGCTACATCCAGCGCTCTACCACGCGGTAGCCATTGTTACCCCTGTCTTCACAATACGTTAAATGTTTATTATCTGAACGAACTAACAAAAGCAATCAAATTGACTTAATTTTAAAAATAGCTGAAATTGACCACAATTTCCACAAACAGAAAAAATATTTATTATAATAAATAAAATTAAATCTAATAATACACGACATAAAAATCTACAAAATAAGTAATTTAACACAAGTTATTTTACATGGAAATTTATTAAATAATTTAATTTATTTTAATAAAAAATGTGTTTTTAGTTGAAGTTGTAGTTAGAATTGAAAGTTTAGCATCAATATAATTTACAAATATTCTAATTATTGTAAGAAATGAATTCTGTTCTTAACACTCGGATCAAGTGCTTTAAACCATTGCATATCATCGGCAGACCAATCGATCGGACACTTTGACACATCCAACACATTCTGGTCATTATCCTCTAAGAATGGCCGAAACACCTCTTCCCTAATCGCCGTTAACTTCGGGTTCGCCTTCAATGACAGACTAGTGGGGCGTCCGATATATTGAAAGGCATTTTCATCAAAACTATCGGCATTTAAATAATTATCATCTAATATAACACTCAATGGTATGTCTGATATATTATGCAAACTGAAGGCAAACGCGTCCACCTTCGCGATGACATGTCGGGAGACATCGATGGTCTGGATCTCATTGAGATAGTAGAAAGCTTTGGTGCCAACCGTTTCAATGCTCCGACACTTCTGGGAGGGTTTGCAGAAGAGGAGGCGCCGCAGTTCAAAGGGATACCAAACTAAAATGGTGGAAAAAGCATCAGGGGGAATTGAGCTCAGTTGGGTGCCCGACACGTCCAGTGTCTTCAGACACGGCAAATGGTTGAACGCGTCAAAAATCTCGGTCCGTTTGGGCGCCCGGTTTGTCACCGGACTGTTCTCGATCACAAACTCCTGCACGAACGGTGTCTGCACTATGTAATAATTA
>CAJPIZ010003877.1:0-11021 GCA_905368565.1 Medioppia subpectinata
TTATAGTGAAGTCCAATGCATGTTATGGTATGAATGGCACAATTGAGGTCACTTTCATAGCGATCATCAAAACAACTTCCCTATAAGAAGCTGTTCCCATAATTTACTAAACAATCATCCCTTCAAACAACATATATTTTGGCGTTAAAATCACTGTTTGATTGACATAAACATGAAAATGGTTTTTAATCAAAGTTGACGTTAAAATAATCGATTTTAGTCTTTCACTTCTTATTCCTTTGAATTGAGTAAAAATTAATTCTCAATTTCATGGTTTCAATTGATTTTTTGAATTAAAAATTGAAACTCACATTAAAAACATATACAGAATAAACAGCTATACAGCATATTCTGAGAATTTCTGAGCTCAAAATGACTAAGTCATTAATACATTGAATTATATAATATAAAAATATTATTGTAACAAATAATTTGAATATAAGTGAACATTTACCGGCACTTGTGAGAAGTCTTAGAAACTAACTTTCATTAAAAAAGTCTACATTTTTAATATTAATATTTTGTTGTATAAAATTGTTAATAGACTGAATTAATAAGATTCAGAATAATCTATTATAAGTAATAAATAGTATGCTATGAATAAACAGCAATACAAGTAGTATTCAAAAGACACAAATCACACACAAAAATAATCATTTCATCGTTTTGTTAGTTACAAAAGAATTAATCTTTATTTCTAAAGGAATTATTTTTCATATTTTTATCCATTGTTTTTAAAGTTAAATATTAAAACAAAAAACACAACTCTATTGATATGTGGAATAAAAATATAATGAAACAAAAAAAATTATTGATTATTTTTTCAAGTTATAAATTGCAAAACCAGTGAAAAGCAAAATAAATTGCCATAAATTCTATACATAATAATGTGTTGAAATTTGGGAACCAATTAAGCAATTATACAACATTAGGAATGAACACAATACGGGCACTACATTATTGTCACATATATTATATGTTATTATTTTTGCAATTTTACACCAAATTTTCAACAGAAAACTTATTATTATATTTATATAATTTTAAAAATAATTCAAACAATCGATAGTTTTCAAAGAAATTTGTAATTATAAGTGAAAAATACATTGAATTTGGTGTTGGGATACAAGCCTAATATTGAATTAACCAAATAATTAATTGTATGTGTGTTTCCATACGTTTAACGATTAAAATATATTTAAGACATTTCTCGTTATCATTATAATTATTAATAATATTTAAGTGTTAATAAAAATTTTAACAAAAACATAATAATTCAAATAAAAACATGTTTTTTGTTTCATTTGTTTTTATTATTATAATTAAGTTTGTTTTCGTCAAAAACTACACATCTATGGCACAAATGATTAGTAAAAGAATTATACAATTATAATAATAATATATAATTAATATTATTTTTAACTTTTTGTTTTTAAAGATTGAAAACAGAAGTATATTTTTGAGAATAAATTTTACGCTAACATTAATGTGAAGTTAAGAATATTCTGTATTCTGTGTTCTTTCAAAAGCTGACAAAAAGGGTATAATTTTTAATAGAGTTTCGCTGTTTAACTCAAATCAATCACAATTACTACTGCTTTTAGTTTATGGTTTTGTCATAAGAATTGAATTTAAAGTTAATATTATATACAATGATATAATAGCGGGGAATGTAAGTAATGTCAGGTATTTTTAATGGTTTTTCTATTCTAATCACAAGATAGAGAAGACTGTGATTTATATATTGTTTGCCCCGAAATGTGCAAATAATTTATATATTTAGAGTGTATTTTTTGAAAAGTAAAATCTAAAACAAACAAACAAACAGTTAATATGAATTGAATTAAAACTCATGAAAACCAGGCACTGCTCTTCACATTAAATGTTATGTTAATATATATTTTTGTTTTTTCATATTTCATATATGAATTGTTTTTCTGGAAACTTTTTTTTTAATTGTATGCTTTGATTATAGCGTTAAAACAAATAATAGTGTGTTTCAAGAGTTTGACAGCGATTTCTGAATTCTTAACACTTTATTGTTTGATGTTTTTTGTGTGTCTGTTGTGTGTGTTTTTGAGTGACAAAAGAGTCTTTGAAATGAGTGTATATTTTTGAATCGATGACCGCATTTCACAGTCAATACTGAATCCGTGTCTTATTTACGCAAAATAAGTCGAGTTAAGTGTTTTTCCAAGACATCAAATACAGTATAATATAACACACGTATAGCACAAGGATTTGCAGTTAATATTGACATTTCACAGTCAATACTGAATCCGTGTCTTATTTACGCAAAATAAGTCGAGTTAAGTGTTTTTCCAAGACATCAAATACAGTATAATATAACACACGTATAGCACAAGGATTTGCAGTTAATATTGTGTTTCCTATTTATAGCTATAATTAATGGTAAAGAATTCGCAGAGAATTCTTGTATTGTTTTATAAATATATAATCGGATATTAATTGTGATTACAATTCAACACTTTTATCACTTCATTATACGTACACTTCATTATAGAAATTTTGATTTTTAAGAAATTAATCATTAATTACATAATTAGTATACAATTAGAGGAATGTTTAGATTTTTATGTTTTTAATTCTAATTATGATATCATTATGTGTTTGAAATATAGAGCAATGAATAAAATACAATCAAATTATTACTCAATTTTTTATGTATTTTTTGTATTTTTTTTAATTATCCATTTTATGTAATATTTAGTTATTTTTAATGTCATTTTTCTTATGCAAAGATAACACAAATTCGTAGATTAATTGCGAGAAGGGATAGAAGAATAGCGTATACTATAAGATCATATCTATTGTATACTCAAAACAAAAAAAAACAACAGAAAAATCTATAATAAATGTTCACATAATATAAACGGAAGGAAATTAGAAAATTATTTAATATATTATATTAAAATAGCAGTAAAATATATAAAAAGAATAAAATTAAAATAACAACAAAAAATTAAATGTAAAACAAATTAATAATAATTGTGTAAAATTAGAAATTTGTTAAATAAGTAGAGGAATATGTAATATAATTGTAAATATAATGACAAAATGGCATTTGAATAGGACTTTGTTATATATATGGTATATATAGAGGATGTGCTGGTGATGACCATAAGCTGCTCATTGCTGCTGCTCTTTGAGAACTTTTGACTGAGAGGTAAATTAAGTTTATTTATTATTATTATTACTTATTTACTTATAGATATGACATAAGCTTTGATTTCAAACTTAATAATCCATTCAATGATAATAATAATATATGAGAGAGAAGTTATTTGTCGGGAGCGGAGAGAGCCGTGTATTGTGTCTCATAAAAATCGATCACTTTTTAAACGTACAAAATATGTTATGCTTTTTATTGCCGACAAAACAACTTCTCTCTCTTCATATTAGTATTATCTGAAGAGGAGTTGGGCTCATGTTTTTCAGACTAAATATAATTTCTTATTTTACTCATTATTCTCTCATTAATTCATAAAATCATAAATAGTGTTTCGAAAGTCATGTTAAGTCATGGCATTAAATATGAAAATTAAAAAGTTTTTTAAAACAAGGGATTTGCAGATATTTTCTATAGTAAAACGGTTTTGTGTAATAATCCGTAACTACTAATTAGTTATTGCATTTGACTAAACGGTTTATAAGCAAATGTTTGCAATCAGAGTGTCATTAGTTTTGTTAATATTAATATTAATCTTAGTTTTGAAGTTTTTTCATTAAAATTAATTCTTTTTCAAAATATCTAAACATAATATCACTTATAGTTTTTGATATCAACTCTAGACCTGTGGTTGTGAGGCCTCAAAATACTTATACGTCGGGTTCTCGTAGCCGTTGATCTGCATGTTTGCCACATGCCGTTCCTCCGGTGTCACCGCCTGATCCACTTCGACAAAGCCTTGACTGTGAGGCGACCGTTGGGTGTGTTTTTTCAGCAAAACTATACCCACTATTGTGGCCGTCAGTAATGCTATGCCAGCGAAGGCTAGGGTTATGTAAACACTTCCGTTCCATCGGAGTCTTTGATGGTAAGGCTCTCGGCGTATGGAATAGGACTGCAATTATAGCAAATCACAAACAATTCAATTAATATCACACGGAATCACACAATCAAATGACAATTCACTGTAATATCACTCACAGCCTCGTTGTGATGAAATGCCTGACTTTGTATATACGACTGCTTAGGTGTCGGCACCATATCGTGCACTTCATTGGTCTCCTCGTCCTCATGAGGTATAGAACGCATTGGCGTTGAGCTGACGGGAGTGGGAGTCGGCTCCAGGACTGCACCGCCAGACTGTCGGTTCTGGTCGTCTTCATTGGAAGTGCGCTCGTCTTCCATCGACTCGGGATCGAACTCTTGTTCCAGTTTTCCGCTCTTCTGATTCGCCTCAACCCTTCTCTTCTCGTCCTGTAGTTCTTTGAGCTCTTGTTTCCTCTGCTCTTCGACCATCTTCTGGCGCTCGCGTTCCTGTTGTTTCTGTGCCACCTCTTCCTCATACCTGTCCATTATAGCCAACTCTGACTCCTTTGATATCTTCTCATCGAAAGGAATTCCTCTTAAGTTATGCCAAAAGGCAACCATTCGTCGCTTAATTTTGTCGGCAATGTTGGGAACCCTATCGAGCATTTGAATGGATTGGTTGGCCATTCGGATCAAGTCATCCAAATGGTCTAACATCGCGTCCTTGTCTTTCAGCGCTTGTTTAGTGTATGAATTGAGAAGATGTCTGAAGTGGTGAAGAGTATGAGTCCTATCCTTCTCCAAAGAGCGCAAGAGTTTCTCCAAACACTTCTCAATGCGTTTGGTTTTGGGAGGGCTTTGATCTAAACTCTGCGTAAAGCAATCCATTGCAGACTTTTTGCGTAAATTAATTATCGTCATCACTCTTTGCTGATGCATTGAAATCAATTGTCTCTTCTCAGCGGAACCCTCCTCTTCCAGCGCCTCCACAGTCTTCTGGAAGCGTCCGGTCATCTTCTTCTTAAAGTCTTCGGCGCCTTTCGGGTCTTTAATTCGCATTTCTTGGTAATGCTCTTCGAGTTCACTCCACTCTTTCATAACCTGATGACCAAAAAATGGTATAAATTTAACATAAAAAAGACATTTCGATAACAAAAGAGTTGTTATAATGATTGTATAAAAGAGAATAAAATAATAAACCAAACGATACACAGGTTTTCATACAATTGATATACAGTTATCTCATTGTTTAATGGATGGAAGTGTTAAATCGATACTAACTTTAGTGACTTTTTGGCGATGATTGTCCTCCAAAGACTTTTGCGCCGATTTGAAGGAATCGTGTTCTTTCTGCGAATCAAAATGACTTAAATAGAAATCGACGGGTCTTTCAGTAGTGGTGGTCGTAGTTGTAGTGGTAGTAGTGGTTGAGCTGCTCTTCTGGTCGTCGTCATCATCATAATCGTCGTCATAATAGTCGTCGTCGTCTTCGTCGCTGCTGTCGTCGTCATCGGAATCGATGTTATCATTAATCTTGCGTTTGTTGTCATCGATTAAGTTGTCCTTAACATCTGTTCCGGTGTTTGCGTGCAATCGACGGGTGTTATCGGCGTTTTGCTTGGGATTCGGACAGCAGACAAACTCGACGCCGGAGAAGATGCCGACACCGCAGGGCAATAGCATCGCAAAGCTCTGCAATTTCATCGTCCGTTTGTCACAACTGGTGGTCGCCGTTCTGTTCCAGTACTCAGAGCTCTGACAGACGCTCTGGTTATGGATGTGATCGAAGAGACAGTGTTCGGGCACTAATAGGGCGTCGCTTTGAAACGGACCCTCTAAGCAACGGTAGGGCTTCAGCCAGTGCTTCGCCCGACACTTCTTCTGCCCTAATTTACACCAATTATTTATTTTGTAGTATTTATTTGATTCCACGATATTTCTCACGTCTTCTTTCGGATAGACCTAACAATCCGATGAAAAATAAAATGTTTATTACAACAAAAATGTCTCTCATTTGCCATTATTTTAATTCATTATAACAGCAAAAAACAAAAAGTCTGGTAATGAGTGGTACTATCAGTGATCACTTATAGCCCTTAACATCGTTGCCATAAGAATGGTATGAATAGAGCTCTTTATTGGCCTCTTTGGTCATATCGACTCTCAATAGCCGTGAAGTATAGAGTTATGTCTTTCGGGAATACATTTGGAAATACAGTGAATGAAAATAAGGAAAACTAAACTAAACGAGGGTTTATTCCGATTACATACGGATTGACCAAAATTTATTGTATTCAATGAATCAAAGATCGGTTTATCCATAAAAGTAAAAGATAAACACAACACTATATCTTCATATTAGCAATTCATGCCTTATATCGATATTTCTTTTATACATCTTATGGAATAAATATATAAATAAATATTTCTGAGATTTATATTAAAAGATATGCATTGATTGTCAAGACTAGTGCCATAACTTGAGTTTTCATTTAATTGAATTCATTAATATTAATATATAATATGCAAAATCACACAAAATATATGTAAAAAGAGTGTAATCATTAATCAAAAGTAATGAATTATTGACTTTAAATTAAATTTAATATACCATTCAGTAAAGAAACATGTATTTTCTTAGACGTTGTCTAAATAGTGACAACAGATGTGAAGTTTAAACTAATTTTTTAAAAAAGGGAAAAACATAATTCAATTTCTAAACGAAAAATGTCTGATTTGTTACATAACTAGGAATAACAGTGAGGGGTAACTATAGCCACAAAATTCATTAAAATAATGTTTTTTCTTGTTGTCAGAACTCATGGAAATAATTATCTCATCATTTACTGGGAATCCGTTAGACATGATGTAAGAGTGACTCAAACAAAGTCAAAGGATTTGCAATAAATCTCTACATTTTCTTAATCGATAAACGGCTCGAATATTGAACAGAAAAAAAAAAGTTAAACACATTTTCATGAATTTTTGTATAGTTTTTTGTTTGGCGTGAAAGACATAAATAGCGAGTACTATGTATTTAAATGCCTACAAATTCTTATTTATTTGACAAAATTGTAATTATTTTTAGTGTAAACTGTATTTATTTGTGGACTAAATGTCATTAAAATCAAAGGCCATACATTAAAGAGCCCTAACTCTGAGGCCTTTCCAACTCTAACCCAAAACACCCCCAGTAGTAGTCAAGCATATTGTGATTGACTTATATATTCCCGTAAAGTAAAGAGAAATATAAGCAAAATATTATATGACTCCAAGAATCGAAGTTTTATTCTGAATACTATTCATGACATTAGATGTAATCCTGCATTCATGATAAGCCTCTGGCCATATGAATGCTATGCATATATTCAATCATTTATTAGATCTTAAGGAAGTTTTCCAAAACATTGCAAACTTTTCGTAACTAAAGATATTATATATTTGAAATAAAAGCAAAACAATACATGGTATAAACTCCAGCGAGAAATTGCAAGAATATATTAAACAGAATATCAAAATGGATTTCAAACACACATTTGAATTCATTTGAGCAAAAGATATATACAAAAAGCGAACAAAATTATTGACTGGTTTTATACTAATCGCATACGAGATTGTCTGTCGAGTACATGCACTAAACATATCGTATAACTCATTAATTATCTCTAAAAACATACGAAACGCGAATGCAATGATTGTTACGCTATTATAACAGATATGAGAATAATATTGAACACAATTGGGAGACAAGAACTGAATGTGAGAGAGAAATAGAGAAAAGAATTAATTTGAAAGCAATTCTCTTATTATTCATTGTATTCATTGTACATCTGTTTGGAAAGTGGAGCCAAACGTCCACTTATTCTCCAAACGAATGGCTTTTTATCGATTGATTTCACTTTTGCTGTTTCACTCATTTTTGGTCATAAAAGGACAAAATATGTGGCATTTCTTTAAGAATTCTTCACTCATATACTGCTTAATGAGATGCTATCGTCCAAAGTATTGTTGTTTAACTATTATATTCTTCGTTCAATATATCATTAAAAATGTTTAATTGCATAAAACAATACTAACAATAATATTAGCAGAATTTATTGTCACAAATGACTGATCAATGGATTAATTCATTAATAAATAAACATAAAACGTAAATGAGTTTACATTTGGAAACCAATTCTGTGTTCATTAATACAAATAATTCAAAAGTTCTGTTAATTTATTAACAACTGATTTAGACGTCAAATATTTTATTTATAATAAATAAAATCCATTCTCTTCGTAACAAAAGCGAGAAAACTATCTATAAATTTGATATTTCTCTAAATTATCGGTTTGACTGTTATTTGAATCAAACAATTTGTGAGCCCTTTAATGGTCTGAAAATTGAATATCTGTGAAGAATTGATGTGCAGAATAACAGACATTAATATTCATAAATGATTATTAAATTTAAATAAAAGGGAGACTCTATGTATGGAAAGTGTATATAAATATACATATATGACTGATACAGTCGTTGGCTTGTCAGGTATTCATTTAAAGTCTGTAAAATCAATACATAAATACATTGCTATGGTTTAGAAAATGAATTGATTGTGAACTCAAGAAAAAAGCATAATATGTTAGATATTGTTTTGTGTGTACTCTTCTTCTCCACATTTTAACGGTATATATACTGTAGTCATGTATTATAGGAGTCGACGCCCAGACTATGCATCGAAACACACCAATGCATTCACTGACGAGAGAATGGGATCAATATTTGCAGTTTGTGTACACTTTTTGCTGTATTTCCCATTGAAACCCAATGTAAGAGTCGGTAATGAATGTCGTAAAAGGTATATAAGTTGTGAGTAATATTATAAATAATATCCTATTATTACTACTTATAACCTATTATTGGACTAAAATTAATACAAATCCATAAGAATTTGTGTCTTTAGTTTCTACTCAAATATCATTTACATCTCAAGAATTACATTATTATGAGATTGTAATGGATTTCCCATACAATATATGATAAGAGTTTCTAATGTAATCCTTATCTATTAAGTAAGGAATTAATTACAATAATTATGATATTATGCATGAAATGTCCATTTAGTGCAAACAAACCGCTCATATTAAGCCTTAATTCAAGATCACTAATAAAATCTCGCCACACATTTGCATGAATACAGAATTAATAGTTATGTTTCAAAAATAAAAATTATTTACAAGAATATTCCTTATTTTCACACTTTGCGTTTAACCGTTAAAATTAATTTTCAATTAAAGCAACTTTTTCTTGTTATTATAATGAGAATCCAAAAATAAAACTTAAAGTTTAACATAAACTGCAACAACACATAAACACAATTTTGTTCATAAATCAATAATACTTGAAGTAATGGTAAGAATGGCATACCTTTCGACAGTATTCAAGGATCTCAAGTTTGTCTTGAGTACACGTAGCTTTCGGATCGGGATCTGAAATCCAACGCTTGTTTTCATCGAGGTATTGATTGTGATACTTCCCGTGTCCGCACAGTATGGCAACCATAGGTTGGAAATGACTCAGTCCTGTGTCTATGTTTGCCGCCAATGCCTGTTATAACGCAAAAAACATAGATTTAATTACATTTCTCTATGAAAATCATTTATTTAAAAGATGAGGTTTGGTTGACATTCATATGTATGAAACAAAACGTGTCGTAAATTATAATTACTCGCGAGTTAATTAACTTAAATGAATGAAAAAATTAATACAAATCTATTTTTGTAATGAGAGTTAAGTTATAAAAAGAAGAAAATTTTAGTTAAAAAGTTTTAAAATCTGAATATAATAATTGAGTTTAAGTCGAGAGAGAAAAATCGATGAAATAGTATTCGGAGCTGAAAATTGCAAATTAAACACAATTGCAATCAAATGAAAGTTTGGTTCAGAAGCGTTAGATAAGTTGAGACTCC
The DNA here is from genome assembly GCA_905368565.1 of Medioppia subpectinata. Classification (NCBI taxonomy): domain Eukaryota; kingdom Metazoa; phylum Arthropoda; class Arachnida; order Sarcoptiformes; family Oppiidae; genus Medioppia; species Medioppia subpectinata. The sequence goes on from CAJPIZ010003877.1 coordinate 9,950, forward strand.
GTTTATAATGCGTCCAAAACGGCGAATAAATCTAATTAAGTGTTAGCCTAAAGAAAATTTATAATTTTAAATGATGTTAACAATGAGATGAAGACACGATTTAAAACAATCCAATAAACGCCGAAATGAACGCAAACGGCAAACGAGAAAATACAGTGTAAGCGATGAAAATCGATTCAAAATAGAGTATGTTTTATATATACGGGCAAAATGTTGGGTATATTTAAGTGAATGTTTAATTGTCTTTTGCAATAATATATCAGAAGAAAAGGGAATCCAATTAAGCGAAAGGCATGAGAGGAAAGGCGATCACAATTACGCTGAACTACCGGTTGACTCGATTGCATACTTAAGGCACAGCAGTATTTACAGACCAGACAATTGCTGTGCCCATCAACGGCACCAACACATTACACAGCCATCAATGGCCCTAAAATGCATTGATCGCCACTTTCCCAGTCATCGCAACTACTTTTCTATAACCACTTTCTCCTTCTGTATTACAAATACATGAGTTTTTGTTAAGGACTGAGTACTGAGTCCTGATATTTGATTTAATTTTACAATTTTCTTTCTTCTCGTCGCCCAAAACCTTACAGTAAATGAAAATTTCGAGAATATAAGCGACGAAAAATATTTCGTTTGCTTTTCACTTCAAAACTGCTTTAAAACTTCTGTCAAACATATATTTTTCGCTTTTAAAATTTTTCTAAATATACTCTAATATTTGTATCCTATCTCTAGTTTTTGTGATCTTCTAACATATCGTAAGAGTCTTTTATTTGAAAGAAAACATAAAATCATAAAAATAAATGAAATTTTGTTTTCAGTTTTCAAAATTATGGCAATAAAAAAATAGAGAGAGAGAGAGAGAGAGAGAGAGAGAGAGAATCTATTCTTTTGAAAGTAAAATGAATGTTTTATATTTAACATATTATTTACAGTGATTTTCAAATAATTGCATTTCTTATATTCATATTTAGGTCTAAGTTTGAGAGCACACCTTAACTAATGTTTCCATAATTTAGCGCTCAGTTTGTCTTCTAAAAATCTCTCTCTCTCTCTCTCTCTC
>CAJPIZ010003878.1:0-11020 GCA_905368565.1 Medioppia subpectinata
GTTTTGGTGGCCCGGTAATAGAAAGTTTGCGCGCCAATCAGCCGGTCATCTTTGACCAACTGGTACTTGTTATTGTACACGTACTTTACAGACTCATACGATGAGCCCAACGGCGGTGTAAGGTATAAGTTGTAATACAAGTCTCCGATTGGGTTCGCATACTGTATGAGCGGACAGTCGGGTGACATCGGCGGCGCTGTGTTGGTCGGATCGGCGGGCGCCCACTGGACCACCCGATGCGAGTTGTAGACAATTGGCAACTGTGCCAAGTGATTGGGTCGGGCCGCCTGTTGGTCGGCAAAAACTGTGTCCGCCCGGTGTATGTCGCACCGGACACCTCTTTCCATCTCAGCGCTATCTCGATTGAACAAAATGATCTTCTGTATGTGCAGTGGGGGCGCCAAAAAAGGGCGGGCCCCGTGTTGCTGACCGTCCATCTGTACGTGCGACTCGTGCCGGCGCTCCCATCGATGTCTGTCCTTTAACTCTACAATACCCGCCGTCCAGTCCATAATGGCTTCAATACGGCCGCCCTCTGGCATCTCCAGCACGTACTGCGAGACACCGGCCGCTGACTTCGTAGCGGTCTTCAAGACATCCAACTGCCAGGCGCTGGAGCCGTGCTCTGACTCATTGGGCGCCAGGAATAGCACCGGATTGTCGTACTTCGCGACACATTGATGCATATATTTGTCATCGAACTGTAATGGACAGGTAGACGCTGGACGGGCCACCCACTCCTTGATGGTATAGCCCGTGCCATTCCTCGGCACCGACACCCGGAGCTCGCCCTCACACAACACAACACCGCCCTGTTGTAAAAGCGACCGGTTGTGTTTCTGGACGGGCAGGTGATCGTCGAGCACCGATAGTTTGGCGCCCGCGCACAGGTAAATGGCGAACCGACGACCCACATCCACGTCGCCCGTCTGGGCCGGGGTTGCCTTCTCCACGGCTTCGATGATGGCATCCATATTGGTGTCCGTGAGCTCATACACCCGGCTCTGCCACTGGTCGGCGGGCCAACCGTCGTACTCATGGAAGCGAGTGAAGTGCGCAGAATTGTCAGCCTTAATGTTGGGCAGGCGTTGGTCGACATAACACAACCCTAGTGTCAGACAATATAGTCTACCATAAACGACCTTGGCTCTGTCGGTCCAGGTCTCATAGTTGGCCTGTTTTCTGGTTGTCGTATCAAACAGGGACTCTATTTTAATCTCGCACCGCACGCATGGGTACAGTTGACTACATGGGGCCGGATTTTCGTCCAACACTTGTGCGGTATTGTTGTGGTCGACCCGCAGCCGAAACAGCATCACATTTCCCTTCCGGTTGGCAAACACGTGGAGCCCGTACTGAAGCCGGGCGTGCGTTCTCCAGTAGTCCTTTTGATGGGTGGGACCCACATTGTGCAGTGCGCCGCCCCATAGTGTCAAATCACCCAGATAGCACAGGCCCCCGATCTGGCACCGCACAGGTCGGGGCACTTTTGTGACTCTCGTGGTTACGAAGTATGAACTCAGTCCAGTGGCGTCCAGGAGCTTGAGTGGCGCTTTCTTCGTGTCCACAACCATAAGGGCGTTGGAATCGTAACCGTCGGGTTCCGTGGAGTACAACCGCTGCACCGGCTGGTAATGGTAGCGCTTAACGCCAATCTCATATAACAGGCCACCACCCGATTTAGCAGGAGGCATTGCTTTTGTGTGCGATCCCCGCCGAGTGCTGTCTCTCTTTTTGACAAAGTGCTGATATGTGCCGATCACTCGCTTTGGCTGTGTTTGTTTGGCCAGAGATGGGACGTTGTCTTTGGTTTTGTTTAACAATCGGTTTTGGGCTCTGGTTTTGTTTTATTACAAAAATGCAAATTTTTGCTATATTTTTGTGCAAAAATTTAATTTAAAACTAATTTTTGTATTTTTCAATGGATGTAAAACAACTGTAAGGCAATTGTTTAAACTGTTCAAGTTTTGGCAAAATTAAGCCGTATATTGCATTAAAACTATTTTTATTTAATTGTATTACAAACTTTTTTATTCTTGCTTATTTATTTATATAATTTTTAATTAAATTAAAGTGTTTCTACATATTTATTATAATTATATGCATAATAATAGTTTGTATGCCAATGAAACATTTAATTTACAGTACTACAAAATATGTATGCTAATGTGAATTAATTATGGTATTTTCTAACAAGTTAATTTGAAAATGGTGGGTAATAGGATCAAGCAACCACCCTTCCACTTCTATTGTTTAGTGTATATCATGTAACTTTTATTAAATTTACATTATAATCTTATGTCAGATATAAAATAATTTATTAATAAGGCACCAGAAAATTTCTACAAAGTTGCATTTTCTTTAAGTCCAATACAATAGTTTCACTCATTTTCATTTACATTAATGATATTAACAATAATGATTGTCATTTACATTGACAATAATAGTTATCGCAACTATTTTATGAGTTTAACATTAATTAAATAGATAATTGATTATGATCACAAGCAACAATCATTAGAAAATAAGTTATTATTTTAAATAACACAATAATAAAATGTCCTTGTTTTCAGAATAATATAATAATATTTGCAAATACAGAAATTACTAAAAAAAAAGTATCAAAGTATAAAAATTATTATAATTATATGCATTAATATAGTTCATATGGTTTATTACAATATTTAATCATCACCGAACATAATAAAGATTATTAATAGTTAATTCAAAATAATGATGAATATCGGCATTAATTTTATTATTATGTTGACTTGTTATATCACATTTTATATAACGTTAGTTTTTAGGTCAATGTTAAATACACTTTTTACAAAGCCTAACCAACTTCATTTACAATGAATACTTTTGAAGTAGACGCCGTACTACCGGCCAGTTTGGCCGTTATGTCCGCTGACCAGCACCTGTACCGTATCGGTCTACTACTAGTCCATAAATCGCACGCGCCAAACCTGTATAGACATTTTATAAACCACCCTGTTTGGATTGCTATAATGATATGCTTATATATGTTTAAACTTTCAATAAGCACAATGGTATCTGATCAATATGTTAAGTTAACCCTAGGTGACATTCCTCACCTGTATGGCATAGGCAATCACGTTAACTATGCGACGCTATATTTTGTATTTTATGGTCTATTACTTCAGACCGTATTTTTCTACAATTATCGCACTGGAGTCGAACCAACATTTGTGGCCCTGTTTCAGGTTCTGGCCGGTCGTATATCACCAATGTCCATTGGCCTGACCGACCAGTACCTGATACTACAGTTGGTTAATAAATGTCGTATTTTGTTTAAAATAATCCGGGTTATTTTCAAAGTAATGAACCCATATTGGCCGTGGACTATATTGCTGGGCTATATCATCTCAATGATGGCGGGTAGGTGTACGATCATGGACACTATTTATTACGGCATCATTAATAGCATCAGTTACACCCTGGTTGCTAAATACTGTGTAGCTTATAATGTATGGCTCATGGCACATTTCTATTTGTTAAGCTACTACCTCACCCATAAATTGCGCGTGATCAATGTTAGACTCGCTAACATACGACCAAGATCACGAAGGTGGAAATTAAGCCCTCGTTATATTCGGCACATTATGTTATCAGTAAACGCTGTATACAATGAGATCGATGAATACAACCGAACGTATTTGTCTAAATATATTGCTAGTGCATGGTTTTCATTGGGCTCAGTTGCAGTCACATTATTGTACATGGTCTTTTTTCAAGAGTTGAACATTATTTTCAAAGTGCTCACATTTAACGGATTTATTCTCATGACAATTCCATTGGCATTTGTCGGCTATATGTCAGCTACTATTAACTATAATGCTAATAAGTCATATAAGATCATGAGCAAGCTGTTTTTGTATATCTGATGGTTTCTTATGTATTTATGTTTCTTATTTATTAATGTGTAAATTACAGAGCGATCCCAAAACTATAGCAAATTATGGACAAGTAGAGGCACCTCTTAATGAGCACGGCAAATGATGAATGCTATTAATAAACGCGATATAAATCTTATTAAATTAGTTAAATCAGTTCTGAGCCTTCTCTTCCAATGAAAGTAGGAAGGATAGCTCTATAGCCACGCTCCGCCCCTTTTTCTATAAGCCACGCCCATTGGCCCTTAGGGCATATTTAGGCCACGCCCCCTAATTTACACAAATTAAGTTGTTTATTACGTCACACAAATTACGTCGTTTAATACATACCATAAAGTACGTCGTTTATTACGTCACACAAATTACGTCGGTTAATGTCACACAAATTACGTTAAACAAGTGATTTAAATTTTTTTTTGTAGAGGTCATTGACTTCCTTTCTTTTCCTTTTTTAAAAATATAGGTTAATTTTAAGTACATAGCTTCACATTGACTGAGCTCCCCCAGACATTGTGTTGCGTCACTTTATTGATTAGGGATAGGATAGGATAATTTTAAGTACATAGCTTCACATTGACTGAGCTCCCCCAGACATTGTGTTGCGTTACTTTATTGATTAGGGATAGGATAGGATAATTTTAAGTACATAGCTTCACATTGACTGAGCTCCCCCAGTCATTGTGTTGCGTTACTTTATTGATTAGGGATAGGATAGAATAATTTTAAGTACATAGCTTCACATTGACTGAGCTCCCCCAGACATTGTGTTGCGTCTCTTTATTGATTAGGGATAGGATAGGATAATTTTAAGTACATAGCTTCACATTGACTGAGCTCCCCCAGTCATTGTGTAGCGTCTCTTTATTGATTATATTATATAGACGTTATTTCCATCTTCTAGAGGGTGCTCTCTAGGAACTTATAATTTAGAGGGGTACGAAACCCTCACCCCAGTTAACGTTACTGGAGTAATCAGGGCACAACTCCTTATTTTTAATACAAGTCCAATGTGTGCTCATCAGACAGGGCAGGGCACAACTGCTGCATTTTTTTATACAAATCCAATGTGTGTGCATTGGATAGGGCAGGGCACAACTCCCAAATTTATTCTTTAAACCAAATGTGTGCTCATTAGGTTAGTATCCATAGGGATACGTTATCATTCCTTTGGCATAGCGCTTATTAGATGTTACTCTATACTTTTTCTTATAATATCTAGTTTTAATTTGGCTATACTTATTCAGGTCAAACAGACGCTGCGGTACAAGTATAGGTTCTGATTCAGGAACAGTGGCTAATTCAACCATTTTCTTAAAATCAATACATTGATTTGCAAGGAAATTTATTTGAATACCTTTGCATTTCAATTCTGTTTCTATGCTACTTTCAGTATCAACACTATACCCATAGTTCTTAGGACCTAACGAAGCAAATTCAATACATTTTGCCTCGGGGCCATAATTTTTACTTATTTCATCAGTTAGGTCACCTAAATAATCACCACATTCTATTTCTGGGTCATCAAGCTTTCTATAGTATAACACAGAATCTGTGTCATGATAAAGTAAGCTATACGGCCTAATTAATTCAATATTGTCCATTATTCTATATAACTTTATTCGCGCATAAGCCGTTACAAAACTAGCAACTGTTAAATTAAATTTTCTTGCTTTAGCCATTTCATCATTTATATACATCCAGTTTAAAAGCATGGTATCATCGTTGGTAAGATACCAGCTTTTTATTTTCTTAATTTTATCAAAGAGTATATCAAAATAATTACTCAATAAATGGCATATTTCCGTTTTAGGCTGGTTAGGCTTTTGAGCAAATTTTCCCCAAAAAGAATTTAACATAATTTTAGCTATCCAACGGAGTGTTTCATTCTTTTCAATTTTATCATACTCTAATTCAATATTTTCCTTGTTTTTGTAATCATCTATATATTGTCTTTTCTTTTCTTCAGTTACACACTTACTAGGCCACCCTGAGGCCTGTTGTTTTATTTTAAGCCACATATCAATATATTTAATAAATTTATTTTCGTTTATATCACACTTAAAATTCAGTACTTCATATATTTCCTCAATTTCATAACCCTTCTCTAGGGCCAATTTTAATTCCTCACTAACCCAGGTTCCTATGAATGATCTATCACTACAGCTACATTCTCTCTTACATCTGCATCTAGAATTTTTAACTTTTTCACATTCTTCACAATCTCTAACTTTGGGCAATTTAAGGATTTTAGCAGTAATACAATGTTCACACATTGTACACTCCTTACAGTCTTGAGTAAACTTATCGGCACATTTGAGGCATAATGGAAATAAAAGTTTCCCATTAATCACAACCGGAAGTACTGGAAGATATAAGCCTCTAGGGGGTTTTACTTTACACTTTACTATTCCAAAGTAACTATTTAATGTATAATCAAAATTGTCATTTATTACTGTAGGATGACCAACGGGGAAAACATTATATTTTAAAACAAAAGGATAAAGACTACAAAAATCTAGATATTTAATTTCTTCATCATCTTCAATATTTTTGTATAACTGTATATTATTTGTTCTGCCACCAAAAAAGGCATCACGTATATTAACGGGTCCTATTTCCTTTAACTTTTGATAATATTTATATCTAGAATTATAATAATTTTTAAATTCTAAATTTACATCTAGAATATTTTTAAGGTCGCATTCCCTCATACTAATTACTTTATAATTTTTACTTAATAAATTTAATCTTTTAACGGTATATGCATATCGGTCATTTAAACTATATTGCACACCTCTAATTGTAATGCATTTTTCATCTCTATCACGAGTGTTTTGGCATAAGCAACCATGCCAATAACATCCTAAAAATTCATATACAGTATTTGTTTTATCATCAAACCCATCAACCCAGTATTTGCCTATTCTATATTCTTTATTTAAATTTAAATTGTTAATTTTTTCTATCCAATCTAAATAGCAATTACTGGCGTGTGACGAGGGTTTAGCTTTTTTATATCCATCAACAGGTGTATTTGCTAAATCTTCCTCATTCAAAAATAACGCAGTGAACGTTTCCATAGCAATAGATGCTAAAGTAAACGATCTAGTTATCGGGTCTAGACTTGTAATTTCTTTAAACACTTCTCTAAATTTTAAAACACATTTTAATAAAATATCTACATCATTAAGGCAATAACTAATTAATTCATCTTTAAAACACCAATCATTTCTATCTACTTGAGTTTGATGCCATTCTTCTATTTTTGTTTTCTTATCAACAGACATGTACTCTAAACCATAATATTGTAAATTTGGAATTTTACCAATATATGTATAATTTTCTGGTTTATTAAATAGATGGGGAAAGTCACCTTTTTTAATAGTGACATCTAAACCTAATGCTTTAGGCAATTTCTCTAATGATTGAAGGAAGAAATTTAACGAGTCCAACATTTTTACATTACCACATCTTATTAATAAAATTTTTCTACCCCTTAAAATTACATCAACTTTATTATAGTATCTATTCCACAATTCCCTTAATACAAATTGTGCATCGTATGCTCTTGCATTATGCGCAAATGCATATATCATAGATTTACTTTTTTCAGCCAATAGTGCCAAGTCTTCAAATAAATAATCAACAAACAACTTTATACAATCATTACCGAAAAATATATTTGTTTGTTGTTTGCATATATTGCAATCTTGTTTATCTTTACAATAATCACATTGGACTTTACAAATTAACAAATTTGGAATATGATCAAGGTGTTCCTGTGTACATTCGATATCATATGACACTATAAATTTATTTATATTATCTTCGTCAACTAAATCCCCTAAATTTTTAGGGGCTATATAGCAATAATGTGGCTGCTCTGTATATACTTTGCCACATTTATGGCAAGTATAGTGGCCACAATTATGGCCCTTACTTTCTTTATAATCTAAATCGCAATCTAAACATCTTTTTAAATTTTTGCATAATTTATTAATTTTATGATTAGTGTAACACTCGCGATTTTTAAACTGTCGATTGCAACCTTTACAATCTACAGTTTCATTATCAAGAGAGTTACACGTACTGCTATAGCATTTGCTACATTTGAGAGGGCATTTATGGTCATTAAAATTATTATAAGGTATATGGCATGGTTCGCAAAAATAAACCTTTTCATAATACCCTCTAATGTTAATAATAGTATTATAATGATTTTTGCAAAATTGAATATACAATTTATTGCAATGTTCAGCACCCTTAAAAATGATATTATGCTCATTCTCATTGTCTATAATATAAATCTGATAATTAATTAATTTTGACTGCATAAATCTCCACTCCGGAATTTCTATCTTGATATTTACATCAATACCAATAGATTGCGCAAGTGCAGCAGCCTCAAGCAATTGCTTAGGTCTATCTGAATTTATTAAATGTTTCCATTCTTTCTTATCTAGATTAGATTTATTATCAAAGTGATATTTAGCTAATAATAATGCCCTCATCCCACACGAGTTATCATTATTATTAATCACTATAATAGATCTTTTCCTACTATTTCTTTGTTCACTAGTTCTAGGAGCTTTAGGAATTTTTTTATTGCCTGCACCCTTAGGCACTTTCGTAAGGGCAACAGCTAATTCAAATAGACCATTGGCAAAAAAAGATTTAAAACTTTGCGCAACCTTTTCCATTCTTTTAAATATAATACTAACTTTAAAATCACTTACTTTAACTGGAGAAATGAATATGTCTGACTCCATTTCCGAATGAATAATGGATACCATAACATAGTCGTCATCATCTGCATCTTTAAATATACCAGCAAACAGTTCCTTCATCTTTTCTTCGAATTCGTCACTGATAAAGAACAAGTTTGGTTGTGCCGCTATATTATGCTTGAAGGTAAACGTAGTTTTATATTCTACAATATTAAACTTATTATACACTTTCTTCGAAACCTTATCAATAATCACCAATTCAAGATTCGACGCCATTGTTATTTTATTATTAAAGTTAAAAATTAAAATTTAAAATTTCTAAAATTTTACTTACTATTATATACTTTTCCACAATAAATGAACAAAAATTTTTGCTTTTATATAGTTTTCATATAATTATTGCGTCATGGTTTATCATTATTAACCAATCAGTTTAAAGTATGTCATTATATTCTTACAAACAACCAATCAAATTAAAAAACAATTCAAAGGCATTAATAGCCTTAAGGTATGTTAGAAACTAATTAATAAAGTAGTTCAACTTCAAAAATAAATTAACTATACAATTAGGTCAACCTTAACAATAGGGCTTTCTCGGTCAATTAATATCCCACTATATATTCCATTACTACCACAATTTTTAATTTAATATCCCATCGCTGCCACCAATGACCTCAAAATATACTATATGAACTAATAAATGTAGATCATCCCACCCTTGTATAATAAGATAATTAATTGAAATAAATTACCATTTTTGTTTAAAAATAATAATCTATATTTAATAAATTAAATTTTTTTTTCACTCGTTACTTTACTTTTAATAAAAATATTACTTATTCATAATTTGGAAAAAATACTACTAGCTCAAAATTTCCACTATTCAACATTTGTTCCCAATCGTTACTGGCCATTAATTTATCTATTTTATCAAATATAGGGTCAACGTCAAATTGATAATATTCACACTCTGTGTAAAATATATCTGAATTTAGTTTTGGGTGATTTAACGAGACTTTAATTACACCATCTCTATCACCATCTTTAGACATATAATAAAATAACTCCATGAGTTTATCTTTAAAATCTGGAAAACACGGATCTGTACTCATAATTTCTTTAAGCGTAAATTTAATTCGATATTCAGTCATAGTAAGGTTTTTGTGATATTTACTATAGTAAGTAGGTTCAGTAAATACCATTTCAAGTTTCGCTGACATTTTTATTTTGTTTGTCAAAAGTAATATACTTTCAACCAAGTTCCTATTATAGATTTTAAAATAAATATATTAATTAATATTATAATATAAACATTTTAGAAATAACAGTCACCAATAATATATAAGTAATAAAGATCATGATTATCACTAGCTTTAGGTATATAATTAATTAATTAGGTCAACCTTAAAAATAAAATAACTTCAGAAAGTAGTCGTCTAAAATAGTAGGTTACCGTCGAAAGTTGGTCATAATAAAATACCTGATATTTCATCGCTGCCATCATATTCATTGTACATCCCACCGTTGTAACCTAATTTTAATTTAATATTCCACTGTTACCACCATATTATAAATAATTAAATAAAATACAAGTTGTGTTTAAAAATGATAATCTTTATTCAATAAATTAATTTTCTTTCATTTATTTTATTAAGTGTCTTAGTTCATTAATTACTTTACTCATACCATTTATCATTTTTTCAAATGATCAGTTACAATTTCCGTAGATTAATTAAAATTATAGCACAATTAATTACAATAATTAGTTACAATAATTATTAAATGCGATGTCATATATAAATCCTAATTTATTTAAAAGAAATTAATTGAAAAAATATATTTATAAATAATCTTATTGGTCATAATTTACCTTGTAGGTTAAAATAAAATAATGCTAAAAAATATTTTTAACCACTATTTTGATATGAATAATGTGGTTTATAGGATCGTTCGGCCCCTCTCAGCCTCCCCTTTATCCCCCCGCTCTATGGGATTTAACATAGGATTACAGCTTAAGTCTATGGCTAAACTTTAACATAAGTAATGCTAAGTCTATGGCAATGCTAATCCTATGGTAATGTTAAGTCTATGGCATAGATATAACATGGGTAATGCTAAGTCTATGGACAATGATAAGTCTATGTGTAATGCTAAGTCTATAGCATAGGGATAACATGGGTAATGCTAAATCTATAGCATAAGGATAACATGGGTAATGCTAAGTTTAATGTATAATAGTATGAAAATATGTCAATAGAACAATGGGATTATAAATGAATCTGCCATAATAAATAAAACTAATTGTTTTCAAAACCATTTAAAATTCTCAAAATAATAATAGTGAAAGTATTCCAACAATAGTATTGAAAAATTTAA
>CAJPIZ010003879.1:0-11020 GCA_905368565.1 Medioppia subpectinata
GAGAGAGAGAGAGAGAGAGACTTGTAACACGTTCAAATAGTTGTCACTACAGTAAATTATGTAATAATAATTATATTTATTTTTGTCTATTTTACAACAACCAATTCCCGTTAGAAATAAATTATTAAACATAGATTGACTACATCTTGTTTACCATAATCTACAAAATGTCAACAGAATATTCATTAGTAGCATGTTATTTTTGAAATGAATCCAATAATAATCTAAATGTGTTTTGAGGTCTGAAAATACAGTAATTTTATTATTATTTGTTATGTTGTAATAAAACTGCAAAAAATAAAACATCACTAAATAAATATTTAATATCAGGAAAAATATATTAATATTTAGCAAAATTAATTCACCGCTAATCTAAACATGCTAAGAACTAAGTTAAAAATTATACTAATAATTAAATCTAGTTAATTTTTTAATAGCAACTTATATGGTAATTTAGTCATTTAATAATTTAACACCATTTACACTATTTATAATTAAACACACACTAAACATATTGTATCAAGGTTGATAAAAATCAACAAAATCATTTTGCCCATAGACAACTTACATAAAAAATCAATTACCGGTAAATAAGTAAATTAACCATAACACATTTATTAATAATCATAATAAGTAATCAAATTTTGTCTCGATTATAATAAAAACAAAATTTTCAATCATCATGTTATCAAACATACAATTAACATATTTATAATTACCTTAATAGAATAATTAATATTATTAATGACACTTTAATTAATGTGTTGTATAATAAGAAACTGTAAAATAATTATAAATTCATAAATAAATAAAATTCATTGCAAAGTGTTTTTGTATTCACTTGAAAAAGTCATATGTTTTCTATGTGTTTGTTTATTACATACAGTTGTGCTCATTATAGTGTACACTATAGTTAAATATTTATAATTATTAAACTAAGATCATTAATTTAACCGTAATTACAACTTGTAAGTCACTAATGTCTAGTTCAAATATTCCATGAATTAATTATTGCAATTTATTATTAATTTATCATGTTGATAATTATGTTTACTTTACTGTAGTTTATGGGTATGGCATGAGTCGACACATAAATTACGTTCGCCTATTTGAACCAGAAAATGTAGACAATTATGTTTTCTCGAACTAGATCAATTAAAATGCAATAGATTAGTTAAAAGTTGTTGCAGTAGTTGTATTTTAAAGCAATTTGTATTTTAAGTTTACAAATACCCTGGTGAATTAGATTATTGCTTTTTAATTCATCAAGCTTTATATATTTGAGTGCATTTTCTACGTTGAATATATTTATTATCTGTTTATTTAATGATGATAAATATTTTTTATTAAAAATTATTATAAAATTTATAATATAAATAAGTTTAATTTTTTATTTTTAAAATTTACAATTACTAAAAATCTATATAATATACAATCCTTATATTAAATTATTACCATAGTAAATAATAGTAGTAACATAATTGCATTTACAAAAATAAACTAAAATGTTTTGCAACGAATTTTTGTTATAGGAATTTTAATTTGAAAACAATTTGTTTGTGCTAAACTTTTATTATAAAAAGTAAATATCGTTTAGTTAAGTATAAACAAAAATAAGATTCAAAATTAAATTTAATAACAATTTCAATGTAAAAATTTAATGCAAAAATGTAAAATAAAATCAATAAATATTCCTTGTATTAATTTTTTTCAATCAAAAGCAATTATTTTAGCTTTGATTTAAGTTATGTAAATGTTTATAATACTATACATACAGTATATAATGCATAAATTATATTTTGTTAATGATGATGAAGTTAATGATTATTACTATGCACATAAATACTGTATTATGCAATCAAAAAATGTTTATTACTTTATTAAAAATTGTATTGAAATTTTATTTCAGTGGAAAGTATTTTGCATTTATTTGGTATAAAAATTAAATGCAATTAAAATATTAAATTTTATATTTAATTAATTAGCATAAAATTTATAAAACATTTATATTGAGAGATAACCTAGAAATATTCAATGCAAATATTTTTTAATTAGCATAAGTAAACATTTTAAATATTCAATAATATCTTATCAGGCATTGGTTACGTTCATAAGTCATTTAACCTAGATTCAGGTGTTGTAATTATCATTGGTAATACAGTGCATGCTCTTTATAAGAAATGGCCAGTTGCGCGGCAAGAGCGTTTCTTATAGGGAGGTTTGTTATTATTTTGTATAATATTTGCTATTTGTCTTTTTAATAAAAAGTGCTAATTTTTGCTAACAAGTTTGTAAGCAAGTTAATCTGTGTTAAGTCTATGTCAAAGGATTAACATTCAATCCCACGTTATTTCTTATGCTAAGGTAGGGGGTGGGGAAGAGCATCAAAGTGAATCTATAAACATCCAATATCATTCTGAATTGTGATGTAAGACTATAAATGTCATATAAATTATTACTTCTTATATTGTAAGTTTTCACTTCCCCTTTGATTTTGTGTGAATGTTTACAATATGTTATGTGTTTTGTATTGTAATACTTTTATTATATTTTTGAGGTTAAAATTATTCTTAATAAATGACAATGAATTAGAAAGTTGAATATTAATAATAATTGTTAAAAATTGTATTTATAGTTTTTATAAAGTTGCACATTTGTCCAATTATCATTGACTCGTCCAATCACTATTAAGCGTAATAATACAGCAATGAATGTTGATGCAAAAATTTATAACGATACAAATACATTGCAACTAAGGGATGGACTGACTCTAATTGATAAAATCAAAGCATCATCAAATGAAAAGTAAAAATTTATATATAATTTATATATATTATATATTTATATTAAATATAAATTAAATATAAATTTTACCTAAATTAATATTGATTTTTACAAAACACAAATCGGTATACAGTATGTTATAATTAATAATGTTGGGTTATTTTAATTAAAACATTAGATCGTACGACATTGCGCTGGAAATAGGCTCCGGGTCAGGCAACTTGTCCGCAATATTCAAGCGAGAGTTAAATATTGGCACTTACATCGGATGCGATGTGGACCCTGGTATGGTCGCCTACGCCCAACTAAACAACCAGGGTAATATCAATAATAATGATCCCGGTATTAAGTATATCATCGACGATTTTGGCAAACCCTGGGACTCGTTGTGTCCGGAGATCAGGCGCCTGGAGGGCCGCGTGAATCTCATTATATCCAACCAAACACTACATTGGATTAGCGATCGACGCCCGGCTGTCGCCAACAATATACGCCGACTATTGGCCACCGATGGCCAGAGTCGGGCGTATTTACAGTTTGTTGTGATATCTGGCTATAAAGATGTGCTTAAATCGGGCATGGTCAAATACCTTATCGGTAAAGGGCTAAAAATGGGTTTGTCTAGAAAGTTAGAGTCCGTAGAGCAACAACGATCAAGGTGGCTAGATACATTTACTGCACACGGTATTACCCCTATTGTGGATACTATTAATAGTTTGGCCTTTACTTACACAGAATTGGAGTACTATTCGTGTACGTAAATTATAATTAAAAAACAATTTTGTTTAATTTTTTATTAACATCTTAAATAATGTTTTATGATGATATTTCATTAATAAAAATAAAATTAATAACAATGCTTAAATGATTACAGATGCTGTACCACTTGGTATAAACTACTTTCTCAAGGGTGACAATCGTATACTTAATCGCTTGTTGCAAACAAGCGCGAGGTGGATTAAGAGTACGCGAGTGAACACACGTGTTGATGCGACCACGGGCGAAAAATTATTTGATGTTACTTACGATAATTTCCTTTTTATTTTACGCGTTTAATTGTATAATTTATAACTTACTTTTAATAAACATAAACATGTACATAAACAAAATATACATAAACAGCTTTATTATTGTACAGCCGCGTACTGGCGTATGGGCTCCGGGTCGCCCCCGGCGTACGCCTTAAACATGCCCACAGTTAGCCCCTTGAGGTGCGCGAGCGGCACATTCACGTCAAGCCTGTCTCTAAACTCGTGCTGCAATTGTATGGCAAACATCGACTCGAGCCCTATCTCGCCGATAGTCACTCCATCGGGCGTTGTGTTCGGGTCGACGCCCAACACTGACCACAACTCGCCGATTAGTCGACAGCCGCCGGACCCGACTCTTGTCGCCGATATGTCGCACCGGTTGTCGTCAAATATCTGTTGACAACCGTAAACATAAATAAAAACAAACTTTTATATTATGTATGTTTACCTGCGATGTGACGATCGAGTAATCAGTGGCCAACAGTTTGTCCAACACGTCCACCGCCGACAGCACCCGCTGTTTGCGACACGCGGTCAGCGACTCGTACTCCTGACGGCCTTCAAAGACGCCCACATCGCCGATCGGGCCGTACTGTACGGCCAACCCATGCATACTATCCCTACGCCGGCGTTCGCACAGCCGCTCGCACACAGAGTTTCCGTAACCGTAATTGCATTGACCGGCGTTTCCCTTACCGGAGCTGATGGACGAAAATACTACAAAATAGTCCACTTTGTAGTCTAACCCACGGGTCAGTTGATCCAGATTTTCAAACACCCGGTGCTTAGTGTCGGCCGTTTCGGCGAATTTATCGATTGGCATGTTTTCAACGTAACTTTCGTTTAATACGAGCGCCAAATGAAATACCCCTCCAATGGGTCCCAACTCCTGGGCCTCCGATAGAAGTTGTTTTGCGCTCTCAATAGTTAACGCATTGGCCGTCGATATAACAAAATCGCATTCAATATATGGTTTAGTATTAGTATTATAAATACGTTTCACGCGATTAATAAAAAACTTTTGATAATCAGTGGTGAGTCCGCGCCGGGAAGTGATGACAAACTTTCGGGCGCCTTTGCAGTGCAACCACGGCAACAATTCCAGACCCATTCCGCCCAAACCGCCGGTAATTATATACACTTTTTGCGGCGAAAAATACGGTTTGCGGGTGACCTGTAGTGCCGGTGCCGATGGTATACCTCTTATTGGCCGCCTATCGGACTCCTCGTCCCTAAACTTAACGATCGCTTTCCCGATGTGTCCGCCGGTAGTAGTAGTAGTGGTCATCGATCGGAAAGCGTCGACAACTTCTCTGACGGCGAACGCCGTGTGAGTCAACGGCCGAACGCATCCGTCAACGGCCGACGAGTGACCGGCAATCCATCGGTAAAAGTCGACCATAAACTCGACGCTCTGTTTTCCTATAGTGTTGGGCGCGAGTCGTGTGTACTGTACGTCCCTATCGTCTGATGCGGTCATAACTATCGGCCGTTGGGCGCCGTATTGGCCGCACAACTCGACAAACCGGCCGCCACTGGACACGCACTCCATGCCTAAGACACCGCCGGACCCCGAGCACCGGGTGTTTACTACTAACTGTACGCCTCGGCCGTCTGTCTCACACATTATGCGCCCATTTGTATGACAATCGCCGGCATTGACTATCCGTTTGGCCGGTATATTGTGGCGAGCGGTCAGATTCAGGCGCTCCTCATCCGTGCCAACCGTGGCGTATATATCGCACCCGTAATGTCGGCACACATTTATTGCCGCCTCACCCACTCCACCGCCACCGTAGTGTATTAGCACACTCTCGCCTATTACGATAAATTTAAATTGTTACCAATGTAGTTTTACCTGATCAATAAGTATATTTTGACCTTATACTATTTAGAATTAAAACAAACCTTTTTCAATGTTAGCCCTTTTAATGAGACCGTAATATACTGTGCAATACGCGTTTAGTATAGTCGCCGCCTCAGCCATTAACCAGTGGTCGGGAATGGGAGTCATGTGAGTAATGGGCGCGTAAACACTGGTGGCCAGGCATCGGCCCTCTGGCGCTACGCCCATCACTCGTTGCCCGGTGTCTGCCCGGCGGCCACTGAATTCAAGGCCTAATTGGCAATCAGTAAACAGCAAGTTTATTGCATTAGGCAACTGACCTGTTATATAAAACAAATTAATATCTTTGTAGTAAAATAAAAATAAAATATAAAGTATCTTTATATATATAAATTACAATGAACATGATTAATACCATTTGCCACAATTATGTCGTGCTGAGAAATGCCCGAGTAATAGACCTCCACACAAGCCTTATCCATTTTGTTATTTTTAGTATCTTGTTTCATTTGTGTAACTTTTTGCCCGTCAAACCATTGCAGTCCCGATATATCACGTGTTGGTCCGATATTTAGATAATAATCACTAGATAGATATTTATCGTGATCTTCAGGTAGTTTAAAGTGCCTGTAAGTGCCCACAACTCCCGCTTTGATTACATTCGCCACCAAATTATGTGCCAATATTTCCGAATAAGGATTTGAGTTAAAGTCAACAGACTTTTCAATATTATTGTTATCGTAATGAAAAATATATCGCAATTTCTCTCCTCCCGGCTCTAAACGCAAACAATTCATTAAACCAATGATACCATTGATTGTGCCGTCGTTTCCCATAAGCCATACGTTATCGCAATTATTATTTAATTCTTTAGATTTAATAATTTTTTTCTTTATAACTGGAAACCATTTCCCGTAATCTTCTGTTATATTAATGATGTTATTATTTTTAGGAATTGCATGCATTGTGTCAACCTTTCTGAACAATAGGACAGCGTTTCCTATTGTGTCATATTTTGTGGCAATTATTTTAAAACCTATTTTAGCCGAAACTGATTGAAACGCTTTGAAACGTGAATCTAAATCATTATTTGTGACACAATTTGGTGTTGTATTCAATAAATTCAATGCGACCTCCGGTTCAGTAAACTTATACCGAAATACTGTTAATAAGAATCCATTGTTTTCTATGGAGTCATACAAGTCCTGAATAAACGCATTCAAATCCAATGGCCATAAGTCTTGTGAGTCTCTCATTATAACCAAATGCGATGGCGTTAGACATAAAGCACCGGCACTCGGATCCCAGCCCTTAACTCGATCGCCATATTCTTCAGTAAAATGTTTATTATTATTGTTGTTAACAATCAATCGATAATTTGAATTAAGCGTATTTATACGAAATTTAGTTATTATTTTTTGCACATGTTCTATTAGGAGACTTTGCGTTAAATTAATCTCGGTCACATTAATTTCATTTATATTTCCAACATTTTCGCAAACCATATCCACAACACATCGAAACAATCGGTCATTTTTATGGATTTGATTTATCATATCTTTACTCAAATCGTATTCCGGGTTTGCAATCATTTTATTCAACATTTCATTAATAATCACTTTGTTGTTATCACTAGTATTGCAATTCTTGTCTACCATTTGTTTGGTAATTGTGTTGAATATACGAAACAACACATGATTCTCATTGTTTCCATTCATATACTTTTGTATTGCATTTTGTGTGATGTCTGTATAGTTTGAATCGCTATTCACTTTTTTGACACCCGATTGGCATAGTTTAACAGCCATTGATTCGCAAACCTAGTAATACACAAAACAACATACAATATAAAATAGATTAAGATTGAGAAATGTATTGTAAATAAGTCTGTTTTAAAACACAGACCTCAATATATTGCAACATCTCTGCGCGTATTGTCTCATCGATAGCCGCCATATCATTGTTGGGACAAAATTCGTACGACTCATGCGTGAGGTTTGAGTCGTGTCGTGTGGCCATAGATTGTGCGGTTATGTCGTCCACTTCGACGCCAGGCGACACCAGCCGTCGGGTGTGACTGTCGTAACAAAAAGGGATGTCCGCCGAGAATTGGGCGAAACGCTCGCTAAACTGTTTGCAATCAATGAACGATTATATGCAACATGTAAGTTTAATATACCTCAATATTTTCACACGGGGTGACAATATCCGGGTGACAATCACCGGACGTCGACGTTGCACCGGCGGTCAAGCCCTCGGCCCGTATAGCGGCAAACAGTGCGCGCGGGTCCAAACGCATGGCACCAATGCTGACCGGCATAAACCCCGTACGGCGCGGCCACAGCAGCCCAACCGACTGCAACAGGTCGCCCATATAAGCCACCGGATTGCCCGTCCACTCGCACCGGCCGTACGCCCGGCGAAACGTGTCGTCGCAACCGACGTAACGCAACCGTTGAAACGCCGGCCCGTTATCGACGCCCAACGCCCGCAAATCGCCGTACACTTCAGTCCGGTCTATGGCGTACGCCGGGCGCCCGTCCGCCATCATTTGGCGCCACTTGGAGTCAATGTCTTCGCCATCGGTGGCCGTCGCCCGGCACGTGACACACAGTTCGTCGTTATTATATATGTATGTTTCACCTGTTTTAAATAAATTATTTAAATATTCTAACATGTAACTTTTTTGTTTTAATTATAGAATCTAATTTAAAATATTTTATTTTTAATGCAATAATATTAGTCATACCAGTCGGCGGAAAGTATTTCACCACGAGCTTAGTGTCGGCCCTATCCGATAAAAACACCGCCCGTCGGAGTTGTATGGTTTCAAACACGACCGGACACTCTGTCCATAGTTTGCCGACACTTGCGGCCACTTTACGCCACGCCATCATAATATAGCCGCTGACCGGTATTAGTGGCTGGCCGTTAATCACGTGTTCCATATAAAATGCATCTTGTTCGTGTTTGTGATTAATTACAACGATTGTGTCCGACGAGGTGGTTTTGCAATAATTATCATGATAGTTTTTTATCGCATATCGCTCGCTGTGGTCCCACTTGATTAGCGATGCTATGGACGGTGTATTCCTGGCCACCGGCCACTCCACCCGCGGGTACAGCCGATCGATGGCCAGATTGAAGCCCAGTTCGTAGAGTTGCGCCAAACCGGACAAAACTGTGTCCATATTTGTGGCGTTTGAGTCCTTTTTAATGAGCGATATATACGCACTCTTCGGTAGGGTTTCGGACACTATCTGTTTGAACACTGAATGCGGGCCCAACTCGAGTACAATGGCGTCGGCGGGCAGTGTCTGTAAGCGATCGTGAAATTGCACCTCATTTACCAAATTATATTCAAAATACTCGCCGTCACAGTATTTGAACGCCCCGTCAGTGTTGGTCAACACCGATGTGGACAACCATTTTGGTGACCGCAGGTTAGGCACCGGTACTCGTCGATCGATGGCCTCCCGCATCGCTTTCCCCCCATCGCTAACGTATGGTGAATGGTATGGGATTTCATTGCAATCTAATGGCCGCACGAATACGCCCTTTGATTTTAATTGTTTCAATATATCATGCATTTTGTTTGTCGGACCTAAAAAGTAATATCAAATTATAAATACAAGTCTAAATGTAATAGATTATAAGTTACCTGAAATGACAACATTATTGCTCGCGTTATTGCATGCGATGTATACCCCGTTTGGACAGTATTTCAACGCCTGAGCTCTGGACAGACCCACGACTGCCATCAATCCTTTGGGTGTATTTGCGTTTTGAACACTATTTACCCCCCGTATGGCCGATACGGCAATAGCCTCACTAACTGTAAAGCATTCGTCGGAAAAACCACAGGCAATCTCACCGAATGAGTGCCCAATTATGCCGTCGGGAGTAATGTCCAGGTCTTTGATGACCGCAAACAACGCGATCTCTATAGCAGTTGTGGCCACAAATTTGGCGGTCATCGTAGAGATGGCTGTCTTGTCCTCCGATAGTAATATGTGTTTCAAATCAATGCCAAACTCTTTGTGAACCGTTTGATGACATTCTTCTATAGTGTCGGCGAATGTCTTGATTGGCATCAAAGCCTTAGCCATTGCCGGCCACTGACCGCCCAAACCCGTGAACAGTACCCATAGAGGTCTACGTGTTTTCTCAGTCATACTTCTTATTTGTTTATTGTATTCATATTTAATTTTTTTGTTTATTTCTGGTGTTACTCTCTTTATTATAATTGAACCTAAAATAAAAAATACATTAATTATTATGTAATATAAATATTTACACAATTCAAAATAGTGTTATGCAAACCCCTGAACGTCATTCCCGATGAGTTAACATTTGGCGTATAGTTCATTGTTTGGGCCAAAAGTGCCAAAAAATCATTTGTAATTTTGTTGGCATTATTTTCAATAAAATCCATTATATATTTGACGGACTCTTCACTTCTGCCGCAAATGTTGACAATTCTGGGCATAATATCGGCGACTCTTAAGCTGTCAGTTGTGCGTAACTTATCATTTGGTTCAAGCAATACGTGTCCGTTTGCACCCCCAATACCAAAACTATTTACCGCCGCTAAACCTATCATGAATTTGAATAAATAAATAATTTTTAAAAATTAAAGTATATATTTTACAACAATAAAATACACGATTATTTATTTATAAATTAGCAAACTTCAGTATTCATATTTATTAGGCTAAATATTAAATAAACTAACATCTGATATCTGTGTTTATCATACCTGGGTCATAATAATGTGTCTTTACAACAGGCAAAATAGTAGGCAACAATGGTTCTAGATCTTTTCTCAATTGACTAAGATTAATATTTGGTGGTATGCGTTGATTTTCATAAGCAATTAGCACTTTAATAAGTGACACCAGACCGGCGGCGCCCTCCGCGTGACCCATATTGCTCTTCACTGCCCCCAACGGCAACGGCTCCGTACGGGCCGTCGGTTTACAGTACGCGTTGTAAACGGCGTTGATTTCCGTAAAATCGCCAGCCTTTTAGATAAAATAAATATTTATATAGTACTATGCAATATATACGTACAGTAACTGCAATATGTTAAAAGGTCCCCATGCAATCTAGGTAAATAATAAAAGTTTATATTGCGGTATTAACTTGAGTGCCGGCGCAGTGCAACTCCACGTACGACAGTTCACTCGGATCGACGCCGGCGTCGGTATACGTGCGGCGCATAAGAGACTGCTGAGCGGCGCCCGACGGCCGATACATACCCTCCGTCTTAAAGCCGTCAACATTAAGCCTAACGGCGCGTACGGAGGCGTATATACGCCGGGCGTCCGGCCGGCGCTGCAACAGCACAGCGCACACG
>CAJPIZ010003880.1:0-11016 GCA_905368565.1 Medioppia subpectinata
CGGTGTGCACCTGTCGGACGTGAGCGGTCAGGAAACCCCTTGTCTGGAAAGCCTTCGCACAACCCGTCCATTCGCACCGGAATTTGTTGACCACTTTGCGGGGTTTGGCGTCGGGATTGTGTGCTTTGGACAACTGATGGATCCGTAGGTTCGGCGCCGTATAATAGGCTTTATCACAACCGGCGATATCGCAGGGAAAGGGCGGCGCTTTCATCGTGTGTCTCATTTTGTGTACATTAAGTGTGCTTCGCGTGAGTGTCTCGAAGTGGCAGCCATTTTGGTCGCATTTAAACCTCTTGGACGACGTGTGGATGTATTGATGCATTTTCAAGTAGGGAAGTGTTGTGAACCGTTTGCTACAACTGTCGCACCCGAACGGCCGCTCCAGAGTGTGTTTGAGCCGTATGTGAGCCATGAGTTGCACTCTCTCGCAGAACCTACGGTCGCAGTCAGAGTAGTCGCACACGTATTGCTTCGGTCGGAAGCGCTTCCGTTTTAGGCCAATCATCGGCTCGTTTTGTGTGCCAACACTTTCGCCACTTTTTTCGCTTTTCTTAACGTATTTTCTCTTTTTATGAACGCTTTTGTCATCCATTTCTTCGTCACTTAAAGTCTGTTCCCATTTGTGGTCAGAATTATCCTCCGATTCATCGCTTATTGTCTTCTTTTGCTTTTTATGTCTCCCTTTTGTTGTTGTCTTCGCTTTATTGCCATTCAATGTCTTCTTTGGTTCACTTCTTGTGTCCAATGATTGTATGAGTTGTCGGACACTGTGTTTGTTGTCATCACTGGATGTGATGTCTTCGGGCACTGGATGTGCATCGAGTGATGTGTTGAATGACTTGATATCATGTGTGAAAGTGTGGTAAATGTGTGTCAATTGATTCCACGTGTGTTTGTGTCCACTATTTTGAGGACAAATACAGTTTGCATTCAAACTAATCACGAATTGTCTGTACTTTTCAAACAAATCCATTATTTTGTGACAACTTTTCANAACAAATCCATTATTTTGTGACAACTTTTCAATTCATATAAAAGTCTTGTGTTTTCAGTCCAGAGCTCTTCCAACACATCATTCACTAGTATTTTAGCCATAATTTCAATACAAATCAAATCAAAACCTAATAATCAAATCAATGACTGGTTTTAAAGTCAGACAAAAGTGTTTACATTTACGATAAATATTCAACTCATTGGTTGTCATAACAACTGCTCAGACAAACAACACGTGATTTCAAAGTAACACAAAAACAAAATACAAACAACTTTTAAATTGTGTCACAAATTGAGTCCAAAATTACAATCAAAACCAATGAAACCCAAAATCAGTGCCAAAACGAGTGAATTAAAGACAAAGACTTTGAGAAATGAGTTGAAAAAATTGAAATCAATATTAAATGCGAAACAAAAACTGTTGAATACTTTGCGACAGAAATGCAAACGATTTGCCATTCAATGCAATTGCCATCAAAACCAACACAAGAGGAACCGTTTGCTCGACTTCTGTCACCGATTGGACGGACTGTCGGCTCAAGACATCACTGATGGCGAGCGTCAACTCATCTCAACCGACGGGACCATCAAATGGGACCAATTCTTGGCCGATAACTCGACCGCTGCGGTCGAACGCGTGGACAACAGGACCTACCGATGCGTTGAATGCGACAAATCGTACCACTATTTGTCTCAATTGCGAAGACATCTGATCCGCCACTCGGAGGACGTGCGGCGCCATCAGTGCCCGAAGTGTCACAAGACGTTCAAATGGCGCGAAGGCCTGAAGAAGCACGTGATGTACAGACACGACAACCTGCGACCCGAGAAGACTGTTCGCTGCGCCGCACCGGCGGACGAATGCGACAAATGGTTTCGACACGTGTTTCAGATGAACCAACACTACCGGCAACGACACAGCCGTCCCCTAAGATATCGGTGCGAATACACCGACTGTGCCGTCGATTGTGACGGCTTTGTAACCAAACACGAGTTGGACCGACACATCCGGTTGGAGCACATGAACGCCCGACCCCTTCACCGCTGCGAAGAGTGTCACAAAGAGTTTACCTGCGAATCAAATCTGGCGAAACACGTGAACGTTAAGCACCTGCGGCTCGAGTCCTACGAGTGCCCGGAGTGTGACCAGAGGTTCACCACTAAACCCAAGTTATCGCAGCACGAGTTCAGCGCTCACAACCGGTCGAAGACCTATCGGTGCGAATGGCCGGCGTGTGAGTTCACTACCGTTCACCACAAGTCCATCGCTCGACACAAACTGATTCACACCAATGAACGCCCGTTTGTGTGCGACTGGTGTCCGCTCGACGCCGACGGCCGGCCTTCTGGTGAGCCGTGTGGCGCCTCTTTCAAGCAAATCAATACTCTTAAGGTTTGACCACATTTTTGACCGCAAAATGTGTTTTGTTTTATAAGTTTTGTTGCATTTTTAGGCGCATGTTATGAAACATACGGGAGAGAAGCCGTTTGAGTGTCCGGCGCCCGACTGTGCGCTCAGATTTCAAAGTAAACGGTCGGCTAATAATCACTTCACGCGAAAACATTGTGATAACGATAAGACAACCCCTGGAACTGATGTTGCGGTCAAACAAGCGATTGATTGATATTTTGATACGATTTACAATTATTTCTAACCACTCATAGACTAAATCTATTTAACTTAATTCCCATTTATTTTTTATATAACTTTTATGTAATTAACAAAATGTGCACAATTATCATGTGATATACAAGTGATAATTTACCACAAATTATTTATTTTATGCCACAATCACTAACTTTATTGAATTAAAATAAATCCTATTTTAATATTGACTCATTTCTCTCGCGATTTCTCTTAATTGTTATCAAATTTAAATCATTTATGAATTATCAGTGATTTAATTGAATTGAATGAAAGTATCGATGAAATAGATGGTGAAGAAGGAGAGCAAAAGCAAAGCAAAGGCCGAGCCGTCGGCGCCGCTGACCAAACCGTCGGCGCCGTTGACCGAAGCGGAAGAGCTAAAAGAGCTGAAGGAGAAGATGAAGACGTGTTTGGAAGACCTCATCAAAAACAAGTTCCCGAAGAAAGTGATGGAAATCAAAGCCCTAATCGCCGAGTCGTTTGACATCAACAAAATGACTGACTTTAAGCCCGAAGTGAACATTCCTATACCCGCCAAACCCACGGCCGACAGCCAATCGCAAGCAGTGGCCGATAGCCGATCGAGACCTCCAGAACTCGATCGGCGAGTGTTTCTCTTCCCCAACGGTGTGAACGGCACTAACGAACCGATACAACGGCTCATCGATCGCCTAAAGCCGTTACTCTTGGACTTCGCGACAGACCTGCGGCACCTGAAGTTCGCCATCGAGTTAATGGTTCCCACCATCGAAGACGGCAACAATTTGGGCGTTGATATCCAGAAGGCGACCATCAATGAGTTGGAGAGCGCTCTTCACCAGTCGCTGCGACACATCTCGCAGATGACACAGTTCTACATCAGTCGCGGCAATACCGTCGCCGGTATCGCCCGATACCCGCACTGTCAGGACTATCGCCAGTGTCTCATCGAAGAGGACCAACGCTTTTATCTCACACTATGTCTTATGGCCCGTCATTTGAGGGACCGATACGTACTGATCAACGATCTGGTGCTCAAGAACTTGGATAAGATTAAGAACCCGAGACCCGATCGCTCGAGTAGTATGTATTGATCACGTGTTTTGCGGTCATTTGTTTCACGTTTTATCAATCGGTTTATGGTTTGAATTTTATGAATGTTTTGCTAATCAATAGTTTTTTTTGTAACAAAACTTTTGTTTAAAGTTTTTCTGTAATGATTTTTGTTCAATGATTAGAAAATAAAGTGTTTTTTCAATTAATTTTTACGAATTGATGATTTAATTACTAGACTATATGCGAGCGATTAGTTATTTTATGACCTAGGTTAAAATCCAAAATTAACATTGAACACCAAGTTAATAACACAGTTAATAAAAATAACTATGTAGCACTTTTATTATTTAAACATGATGATCTTATCTAACACGGTAGCATGATGTAAAAGTAACAAGGTGATACAAAAAATGCAACTAAATATGAGTTCTCAACAAATATCTCACCCAAAAGTTGTGGACGTCTTGACGCCTGGAACTGATCGAAGTTTGAGTACACAATACTGACGTCACGTCGACGTCAGTCACTAGTGTTGCCATCGATGTGTCTCCTCTCCAAACACTACACAAAACACAACATCAATACAAACATTGCATGTATTTCAGTCATCCCTCTCAACACATCCAGCGATGAACACCCGAAGCCGTCAGCCGTGGAAGCGGTTGAAGACAAGCGAAGTGTTTGTTCCGAACAAAAACGCCGTATTGTTTGAGAAGATCCGACAGTCGTTGGCCGTAGTGTTTGGCACCGAAGCGGTCGAAGAGTTTGAAAACTTTATGGACGCGTTGGGAGATGTGCTGAGCGTTGGCCAAGACTTGGTGGCCAAACAGCGGGAGGCCGTACAGGCAATGCTGGGCCCGGACTCGCCCGACATGACTCTGGAGGTGGCGGACGACACGGAGGTTGTGGTGAAACGTGAGGTACTGGACGTCGGAGTCGAACGTGACGTCAAGCCTATGGCTGTGGAGTCGGTGGCGGAACCGCCGGTGGACGGAGTGCTGGAACAGTATAAACGATGTGGTTTTGAATACTTGGATGTGTTTGATGTGCGGAATCGGTGCCAATACGTGGACCGCTCTAACAATATGGCCAAACACTGGAAGGTAGCGCATAAGCAACCCATGCCTACCGGCGATGGCAACGGGTGGACACATATCTACCTCACGGCTGAAGAGTTTGATAAGAAACTGAAGGATTGGAAAGAGTTTAAGAAAAGTCTTAAATAATTCATTTCATTAATCACATCATTAATCATATATTAAACACATTTTTAATGTAATTATTTTTGTAATTCAATAGTTTTTATTACACTTTTGTAATGATTGCTAAAATAAACTGTTTTTTGAGAATTATTTTTGTAAAATTTTTTGTGAAATGATAATTAAATGAACAATTTTAATGACGTGATTATATTTATGCAACTTTTCCATTTGTATTACAAAAATTAATTAAACTTAAACAGTAATGATTAGAAATTATAAATATAAAACAAAACTATATTTTAATATAAACTAATCCAATAATTGTGAATATATTACGAGAATATTACACAACAACTGGAATGAGTGGCCGCTTATCGGCGGCGGTTTGGTATCGGAGTAGCAGTTGTTTGACGGCGTTCGCAGAGAAGGGCCGACACTCGCTCTGCGGACGTCTTGACGTCTGGAACTAATGGCTTGAATACGCAATCCTAACGCTGTTTGGACGTCAACTTTAGCGTCGCTGACGGCGTCAGTGTCTGAACGTCAACGTCGCCCACGCCGTCAGTATCTGGACGTCAACTTCACTCCACTGTCCCGTCACTCTCTGGTGTCGCCCCCGAGTGTCCACTCTTAGCAATTGACACACACATCACACGTGTTTCGCACATCCGTATCAACGCAAGTAGTGATGGCCTCCGGAAGCGACAAACCGTGGAAGAAGTTGAAGACAAGCGAAGTGTTTGTTCCGAACAAAAACGCCGTATTGTTTGAGAAGATCCGGCAGTCGTTGGCCGTAGTGTTTGGCACCGATTCGGTGACAGAGTTTGAAAATTATGTGAACGCAACGGGAGGTGCGTTGAGCGAACACCGGGAGGCCATGACTGCACTGCTCGGACCGGATATGGGAACCACTCTCGCGGACGACAAGAAGGTCAAAGTGGAGATGAAGGTGAAGATGGAGGTGAAGAAGGAGGTGTCGGACGTTAAGCCAGAGCCGGATTGGATGGCAAAGCCGGCGGCGAATAGAGTGGTCGAGCAATACAAACGATGTAATTTTGTGCCGCTGTATAAACGGTGCCAATACGTGGACCGCTCTAACAATATGGCCAAACACTGGATGAAAGCACACAAACAACCGATGCCTACCGGCGATGGCAACGGGTGGACACATGTCTACCTCACGGCTGAAGAGTTTGACAAGAAAATGAAGGCCTGGAAAGTATTCAGCAAAAGCCTCTCTAAATCATCCATTAACTAATCTCTCATTCATTTCGTTAATTAAATTATTTAATTAAAAAAGTTATTACTTCTTTGTAATGATTGCAGAATAAATTGTAAACTGAATTTTTGGCAATAAATTTATATGAATTAATAATCAAATGAATTAATTGTGAGAACAATTTAAAGTGAGCATAATTTTTACATTCATATTACCGTAATGTTTACATTTCAGTTACAAAAAACAAAATTAAAACTAAATATTAATGATTAGACAAATTGAAACAAATACTATATTTTTTTTATAAACTATAACATAAATTAACTTAAATTCTAATTATTATGAATAACAACGGGAATGAATGGTCGCTCATCGGCGTCGGGTCTGGTATCGGAGTAGCAGTCGTTTGGCGCCGTCCAGAGAGATGTGCCGACACTCGCACTCAGCGCTACCGTTGTATCGCTTCAATAGGTTTACCATATCTGTGGTGACGCCTGACGTCAGCATTATCTTAATGTACCGAACCTTCGGGTCTGCAAAACAAATGGACACAACATTTAGTGACACGAAATCAATCACATAATCACTAGCGCTGTAGTGAACGCAATGGTAATGCGGGGATCATGTGATCCAAAAAATGACACATACCGTCGGAAATGGTATCAAACACGTCGCCGTCATTGTCCTCGTGAGCGGAATCGAGCCATTCCTTAATCTCAAAACTGGACTCAAACAACGGCAGTATGAATATAATGGGTAGAATGGGGTCGAGACAGTACAACAGTTGCCGTATGTCCGGCCATTTGATGGTAATCACGGCTCTACTCGCCAGCGATAGGCAACTCATGCGTACGATTCGCAGCGTCACTCCCGAGGGGTCCATCTCTACGGCCCGACTCTTACCCCGAAATGTGCCGAACATAACGTACTCGCAGTCAGTGGTTATGGACTCTTGTATGGGAGCGTATCGTCGATCAGTGGCCACACTATGACACGCCATCAGAGCGTGAAGAGTATCGGTGGTCACCGTTGAGTCCGGAATATTCTCATCGTCTTCGGTGTTGTCGTCGTCGTCGTCGCTGTCGTCGTCTTCGGTGTCATCGGCTGTGCGTTGGCTTTCCATCAACTGTTCCAACGCTCGCTTCAAACTGAACTCGTTGTCCGTTTTGGCCCTAACCTCGGCCTCGAGTCGAGTGTTGCGGTCCTTCAGTTTGTTTGTCTTGAATTTACTCAATTCGAGTAATTGTCTGAATAGATTCGCTTTGGCCTTGAATTCTGTCACCCGTTTCTCCAGCTCTCGGCATCGGTTGTCCGACGCCTTCACGCGCTCTCTAAACGCGTCCCTATCGGCCATCACTAGACGCAGACAGTTGTGACCCTCACCTACCGGTCCGACGGGTGTGAGTCCACACACCGGACACAAGCGATACGTGCAGACGGCTTCGTGAGCGGCCATTAGCGCCAACTCTAGCTCTTCGAGACAACCCGTGGACTCGTGGCGGCACTTGATGTGCATTTCGCCGATCATTGAATTGATCTTAAGGTTGTACTCGAGGACAAACCCGCGCGCAATGAACAGCGTCTGCGTGTCGTTGGCGGCCGCGGAAGGAGTGGCCATTTCTTGCGAGCGCTTCCGTGTGGCCAACGGTCGGCGACACTCCGGACAGTCGTGTCGATCGCTGGCAATCCAATCGGCGATACAGTCTCTGCAATACGTGTGGCCGCAGTCGTTGGTCACCGCTCTGTCAAACACGTTGAGACAAATACAGCACTTGAGGTGTTTGGCCAGAAAGTCAGTCAACGACACGAACCGCGAGCTATCAATGCCCGGCATTTCACGGCTCGACTGGTGGCCACAAATCGTGGATTTGATCCCAAACTGAAAACAATACAAATGGTGTATACAAACAGCAAATCACTTCTCAATCAATTACCTCTTTGGTTTGTTGTGTCCGGACTTCACGTGATTATAGATGTGGTGGCGATTGTGTGGTCACAAGTGGTGGTCAGAAGTGGTGATAATCGGGTGTTGGGAAGCAATGGTCGGCCAGCAGTGGTCACAACTGATTGTCTCTCAATGTCTGACAATAACAACACTAATGAATGAGACATTAGTTTCTATGGAAACCAATGTAAACAACAAAACAACATATGATGTGATATTTTGTTGTTTGAGTCGTTTTTATGGCATTTATATGACTGCCGAAGAACTGATCCATTGGCTAATCACCTGTGGATAAACACAATCATTAGTGGATCATCAGCTGATCCCATAACACATCTCAATGGCTAAATGTGTGGCAATCAGGCACTGAATCGGGCCGTCATTTCTGGCGAAAAACCTTTTTTTGGGTTAATTTTATGATTAAATAAACTTTAATTAACTTTTTTGTAAATTATTATTAACTTTCTTAACATAATTTTATTATTGTTTGTAAATAAATATGTTATTAATCGCGATATAAATGCAATTAATATCCCAATAATCCCTTAATCCGTTGGTTATGGTCGTGAACGGAGGCTATTGCGGAGGTTTGTGGTCATAATTAAGTGATTCGTTGTCCAATCGATGATATGGTCAACACTCGGATCAGATGCGAGTCCGGGTTATACCACATGTCTATACAAACTATCCGTGCGTTAGATATTTGGCGACCAAATAAACACAGAGATTGACAACAATTACAAACGCGTTGAACGAGTGGTGAGTTGTCGGCGAAGAATTACACCACTGATGGATAGCCGAAGACATGGTCTGATTCCAGACATCGGTCACCGATTGGTCGCACTCGGAGGCGATGAGAGCGCCGGTGAGACAGTGTGTGAACTTCGGCAACGACTCGCACGCCTCGTAACCGACTTCGAAGCGCAACATTTTGGCCACAATTAACGGCCACTTGAGGTACGGCTTCGGCGCCGAAGAGTAGAGGATATAGTCTTCGCGGCATTGAGTCCGCAGTCGTGTCTCTTCGAGACAGAAGCCGTTTTGCAGCAATCGTTTGATACCATTGCTCTCATTGGCGCACAACTGGTTGCGGACGGCGTCCAGCGTTTTGACCACACGTTTCAAGTGATCATAGTTTGCAAATGAGACACATTTCGGTAAATAGCTTTCATAACACACCCGGAGGTCAACCAATTGGCCGCACATTACGTCCCGCTCTCGACGACCCATGTCTGGAGAGCCGACCGAACCGTCCGCTCCCCGACTGTACGGCGACTTCTTGATGATGGCTTCGATGGTCGAGAAGTCCCGCTCCAGATATCTATGAAGGCATGCGTGCATTCCTCGAGAGTGACGGTCACAACACTCGCCTATCCATAGGGTTGTCAAAAGTGCACACAATTTAT
This sequence comes from Medioppia subpectinata, assembly GCA_905368565.1. Lineage (NCBI taxonomy): Eukaryota > Metazoa > Arthropoda > Arachnida > Sarcoptiformes > Oppiidae > Medioppia > Medioppia subpectinata. The sequence continues at coordinate 9,452 of CAJPIZ010003880.1, forward strand.
ACATTAAATTCATTGCTATTTAAATATAATTTATGTTTAAATACGGCATTCAATTGACTAAAAGCTATTTCACATGATTTTGAAAATAAATCAATTATTTGTTGTTTTAATAACACATTTAATGAATGAATCAATTAATTAGACATTTAGTGTATTGAACAACAAATTCCTAATCTATTTATATCTTTGATAACATCCTATGCTATATATTGTAGTCCAAAGGCACCGGGAGTTTGCATTTGTCGCTATATTTAGCATCAGTATTGCTATACTATTTTGTAATTAATTAACTTATTATATAAGTAAGTTACTAATCAACAGAGCATTGCTAAATATGCATTTATAAGCAGTCAAATATGTCATATAATATGCAAGAAAACAGGGCCAAATATGCACTTAAATATGCATTTATTTTTCATAGATTTATTGATGAATATTGCAATTTTGCAATTAATATATCGATTATAAAGTTATTTGGTAAAATTTTGAATACTTAACTATAATTTGAGGAGTTTTTGCATATATTTAGTAATAAATGCTCAATTTTAATCAATGTTTCAAAAGCACACACTTTTGAGCAAATTTTATTTTCCTAGTTTTTCATGTTATTTAGAACAAAGAAATATTTTCAATATATTTTATGTGACTTAATTCACATTTATAATTTTGGTACGTTTTTTAATTAGCTTGCAAATAAGTAAATATCAAAATAACAACATAAAAACTCATACATTTTAAATAAAATCGTAAAATATGCGCTTAAAATGCAGTTATAGTTAAAATATGCGGTAATTCATGAAATATGCATTTATATGCAAAATAAAACTCGGCTAAAGTGACCCCCAGTACATGATCGGTGGACATCCGGACACTCACACCGATACTATGCACCGCTAAATATATGCGAGTATGCATTTAACAATGGCCTGATGATTATTGTTTTTATTAACACAAAGTCCAAAATGACAAACAAATTGTTTTGTTTGTTGAAAGATATTGAGAGGATATATGAATCACTCGAAGATAGAGATCAGACAATACGGTAATAACTCGGATGATAGCGTATCCATGGCTAGAGTTAGCAAACTTTGAGACAATCAAAAGATATATAACTTTGAAAATAATAAACGGTTTAAATGTAAAGAACAAAATTATTTATTTATAATCAAATAAAAATAAATCGTAAATAAAATTTATAGACAATATTTTTATTATAATTCTACATGTTTGGATAATATAATAATTTTAATAAATTATACAAAATAATCAATTTAATTATTTAAATGCAATTTACAATTTAAATGTCGTTTTAATTCATATCTCGTAGCAAAGCGTTGATTACATGTATTATGAATACATTTATGAAATCTTATATTGAAATGTCTTTGAATATGTCGTGTTAAATTAGTTTTTATGCTAAAACTTTTATTACAATCTCTAAAATTACACACAAATGGTTTTTCTCCCGAATGTATGCGTTTGTGTTGAATTAGATCTGATTTCTGTGCAAAACTTTTGCCACAATTTTCTTCATTACATTTGAATTTCCTTTCATTCAAATGAAC
>CAJPIZ010003882.1:0-11014 GCA_905368565.1 Medioppia subpectinata
CAAATAACATGTCTGCACAGGCTCTATCGGCACCGACACCACCGGCACTACCGGCACTACCGGCACCACCGGCACTAACGCCACTTAGGCGGCACCGGCACCGGCACTAAGGGTTGTGAATTAAAGCGGCACTGGTACGGCACCGGCACTCAAAATTTAGAATTTTTCGATCACTAGTGCCGATCCAATTGACACAATACACAACATGTCTAACGTACTGATCGGCGGTCAGCATATCGTTAGTCAGGTTTATAGCCTTTACGAGCATTTTGTCAAAACCCGTTGTGCCGTCACTTTCGCTCAACAGATATTTCTTCTGCCACTCGCTATACAATGAATACCATAATTGTTTAGATAATAACAAATACAGTACTTTACTGCCACCCCTAGACTTACCATATAACATGTTTATTATCGGCTCCAATTTGATCCAGGTAATCGTCGAGCATAAAGGCCGCAACTGTCCACAAGTTAATAGTTTTTGCGTATAACTGGTTATTGGTTTTGAACAGCATATCAGTGGCACCGGTCAGGTCGAGACAGTCGGTCAGCGGTTTGCCAAATGACTCGGCAATCAGTTCGTTAGTGTCGGCCGAAGAGTTTGGGTAATGAGGGTTACGGCCGGTCTGTTCCCCGACGAGACCCCGGATCTCAAACGACATGAGCATATCGTGGGTCAGACCTGAGATGTGTCGGGCGTTGGAATAGTCCTTGTTTTTGAACTCCTCGGGCATCGATTCAATAATATTTACTTTAGGTGCCAATTTGGTCAACACGTTGAGCATGGTCGGTTTTAATATATTCCTTATCTTCACAATTAACTGATTAAATATTTAAATAAATAATACTATAGGTGGTGTACCCAGATGGTTCACAACATTTTTATAATACAAATAATTAAATTTATTTTATATTACTGCAGAGTCTATATCCCATTGTGTCTATATCTCATTGTCTCTTTATTATTGGATGATATTGTGGGTGTGTATAATGCGTAATGTATGGGTTCAGTCAATTGTGGGGCAGAAAGAGGGGACAGGCAATGAGATATAGACACAATGGGATATAGACTCTGCAGTTAAATGAATACATGTACCCTTGGTTTGGTTTGTGATCAACATTGTCTATAAAATTAGCATTAATTCTCTAGACTTAACTTTGTCCATAAACTTAACATTAGTCAATAGAATTAAGTAAATAAACTTTACATTAAATATATTTATATACACTGTTTCCGTAATATCCAACCGGATATAATATTCTACTAAACTCTAAGAGTTTAATAGAACATTTTTATATAAGTTAATAATTTACATACATTTGTATTATGATTTTATAGCAAGGATATAACAAAAAGATAAATATCTAATATATCAGATTTAATAACATCAAAAACAAATTTTAAAATACATAAAATAAATATATCAAAAATATAATAATTAGTCAATAATTAAGACAAAACCGAATTTATTTAGTGTAAAACTTTTGGCAAAAGCGTCGATACCTGACAATTGCCTCGTCATTGCGGGTCAATATCGGGCGCTCAGGTGTCTGATAATTAAACAAGATCATTGCATCCGAATCAAGCTATAAACGCAATATATAAAATTATTCGTATTAATTTACAATTTTATTACATTTGATTTAAGCTGACCCACACTAATAACCTGATGCAATCAGACCTTGTTATACATAAAGGTGTAGATTAATATAATTGATAAATTTAATTATAATTACCTTACAGTTTTTACCAATAAATACAATCCATAATATAATTTTACCTGTATATTAAGCATATACTTAAATGCTATAATATATAGCTTGCTGAAAATAGACGACTTATTAAATATCATTGCTCTGAACAACGTTTCACCATGATGCAATGGAACAACAGTAGCCAACGATAGTACAGTGCCAAGAATTGAGTCCTCTGTGCCCATGTATACCAGTTCAGTCACTGGTGACACGTGACACACTTTAGTGGGTACAGTGACCAATTCAATGCCGAGTAAATAGATGGTAATTCTACCGGTGATTGTATGCTCCGTCTCTGTGCCACAAGTGCTATCAAATATAAATGTTATTCTAGTTATGTATGGTATGAGCTCCCGGTGTACGTAATGAACGTGCTGTAAGTCGAACCCATTCTCCAGTATGATCTATCATAGTAAAAACAATGGCTAATTATTATTGTTCAAATTATTCGATTTATTAAATATCAATAATACAACTTATTAAAATAAAATTGTTATAATAACTATTTATATTTTATTTAATAATTAAACTACTGTATATTGTTTTAAATTAAATTATATTGAACATACTGTAGGTGACAAATTAATGACACCTTAATGTACATTACCTGATGGTTACAATGCATAAGTCTAAAGAAACTCCCTTTCAATGATAGATTGTGATAGTTTTTTCCGAGAAAATCGTGGGGTAGTGATTGGGGTCCTTATCCTCCGAGTGGTGCCAAACATATATCACTTCATTCTTCTCTATTGTCTGCCATTTCTTTACCACAGCTTTCACTGCATTTAACTCAGACTCTATGGAAAACGTTATGAATTCATACAATAATTTTAATTAATTTACAAATAATTAATAGTAATAGTTATAGTTATAGATAGCGTTCGGCAAAGGGGTAAAAATAATGGGGGGAAAGCAAAATTAAGGATGCGAAAATAAATTCAATATTTCTAAACGAATAATTTATTGAGAAATCAAACATTTAAAAATAATAAGTTATATTTATACAGATAATCAACAAAATACAATATTATTATAATTATTTATGATGAATAATATGATCAATGTTTGCTTTATGTTATTTAATGATCGTACACTGAGAATATAACATAAAGTATCATCACTTAATCTATTAGTTGCCCGTACTTTCTTGCCTTCAGTAACGAAAACAAGGATCACACGCAATGCTATGCGTTAGTCATATTTGAGTATTGTTCAAAGAATAGATTAGAGATTTAATATTAAGATCTAACGATTTGATATTAGTTCTTTAGCATTGCCCATAAAATTAACATTATTCATATATTTAGCATTGCCCATGTTGAGCATATGTCGTAGACTTAAGCTATAATCCCATAAAAACCTTTGTTAAAGCATTCTCACATAAATTTAACTATAGTCCTATAGGATTAACATGGAGAAAAACTACTATTTCCCTTTAAATTTTGCTTTCCCATAGGAAATAATCTTTCATAAGATAACATTATACATGTTAAGTCTATGGAAAAAGCTCCGTAGGATTAGCATTAGCCATATTAAAGTATAGTCATAGACTTAAGCTGTAATTCCATGTTAAATCCCATAGGATGGTGGCCGAACGATCCTATAAACCACATTATTTATAGTTAAATTGTGGTTTAAAAAACTTACAGTTATAAGTTGTTCCAAAATACTTTNTATACCCATATTGTATTTTCGGGATTATTTGTTGCATTTCAATGAATGGCAAAACTTTATTCATAATAATTAATTCAAACAATTTATAGATATTCATTTGCACTGATATACATCTATATGAATTAAATAAACATTTATTTTTACCACTCTTAAGCACAGGGCTTACGACTGATATTTTCATAGAGTTAGGTATTTGTTTAAATTTAATAATGTTGTTAAACAAACAATATAGAAGTTTTGTCACTCATATAACTTAATAGGGTAAATAATTTTATTAAATTTATATTTTTATGATAAGTAATAGTTTAATATAATTATCTAGTTTATAATTAGTATTCCATGGACCATAATTATTAAATCAATAATAATTTGTTATAAATTAAATTCATATATAATTATTACATTACGTTACTATAGTAATGTTTAAACAGTGTCATTAACACTATTATAATTCAGTGAACTGTATAATAGAGTAAATTCGATTTATAAATAACTATTTCTATTATAATTATTGTTTTATCATAATTTTAGGTATTGATTATATAAAATTATAAAATTGTTCTTGAATAATTGATTAATATAAAATAGATAATATTTATTAAATAAATATAATTTTACATCGATAATTAATTAATACAACACATTGATAGATACAGTACTGTAACTTTAATTTAAACTTGGTAAACTAATTTTAAATCTTATGTTACATGCCCTTATATTTGACATGTAAGAATAATAATACAAAAATAAATGACTAAAAGTAAAAAATACAGTACTGTTTATTAAATGCCACAACATTTCCAATTTTATTCTTACCATTACAAATAAAATACAATGATAGAAATATAAAAGATAATTATATATTTTTAAAAACTCTATATTTGAGTGCTATGTACAATGACTCATTGTAAATAAATTAATATTGAATTTACTATTTAAATAATACCGCAATCCGTTTCATGATTGGACCCAATGAGGTCCTTCAGGAACTTAATGATGTCTACCAATTATATGTATCAAATTTTGTGTTTATACGAAGTTAGAGTGAAGATAAGAATTTAGACAATTTGTAAATTAATTACAGCTTAAGTCTATGACACAAGTTTAACATAAGCAATGCTAAGTCTATAGCAATGCTAATCCTATGGGTAATGTTAAGTTTATGGTAGTAATGTTAACTCTATAAAACTAATGCTGATTTTATGAAAATATCTGTAATGATAAGACTATGGCATAGGATAAACTGGATAATAATAAGTCTATGGCAATGATAAATCTATGGGTAAGATTATTGCTAAAATCAAATAAATATCAACAATAATTTTAGAAATTTTTAAAAATTCAAACAATAAAGTATTTTGGAACAACTTATAACTGTAAGTTTTTTAAACCACAATTTAACTATAAATAATGTGGTTTATAGGATCGTTCGGCCACCATCCTATGGGATTTAACATGGAATTACAGCTTAAGTCTATGACTATACTTTAATATGGCTAATGCTAATCCTACGGAGCTTTTTCCATAGACTTAACATGTATAATGTTATCTTATGAAAGATTATTTCCTATGGGAAAGCAAAATTTAAAGGGAAATAGTAGTTTTTCTCCATGTTAATCCTATAGGACTATAGTTAAATTTATGTGAGAATGCTTTAACAAAGGTTTTTATGGGATTATAGCTTAAGTCTACGACATATGCTCAACATGGGCAATGCTAAATATATGAATAATGTTAATTTTATGGGCAATGCTAAAGAACTAATATCAAATCGTTAGATCTAAATATTAAATCTCTAATCTATTCTTTGAACAATACTCAAATATGACTAACGCATAGCATTGCGTGTGATCCTTGTTTTCGTTACTGAAGGCAAGAAAGTACGGGCAACTAATAGATTAAGTGATGATACTTTATGTTATATTCTCAGAGTACGATCATTAAATAACATAAAGCAAACATTGATCATATTATTCATCATAAATAATTATAATAATATTGTATTTTGTTGATTATCTGTATATAACTTATTATTTTTAAATGTTTGATTTCTCAATAAATTATTCGTTTAGAAATATTGAATTTATTTTCGCATCCTTAATTTTGCTTTCCCCCCATTATTTTTACCCCTTTGCCGAACGCTATAAATAATAAAAATGAATATTATAATTTGTAACCATTTATATAAATATGATCAAGATTCTGAAATAAAGAACACTCTATTAAAATTTAACATTGTAATTATTGTGATGTATACTTTTTAAACCATCCTGAATATACTGTAACTATATTGTACACTTTGCTAATAAAATGAGATTAATAAATTTAATTTAGATAGTTTTATATGTCAATAATGTAAAACGAACACTAGATAATTAATTTATTTATTTGTAACTTTGTAGATGGTAAAACTTTTCTGTCAATTAACTTTGTTTACCTTATGTTACATTAAATGGAAACAAAAAAACAATATTAATATAATGAATATAAACTTGGTATACAATTTGATGAATCGGTTTTTAATGATCTCGGTCTTTTAACAATTAAATTAATAGAGTCGAGTACAGTGTGAGTAGTGTTTGACATAGAAATACTGATAATATAAATAAAATATACTTTAAAATAATCTATCATAATATGGTTAATATGTATAACATTCATATAGTTTATATATATTCTTTAATACGATATTCAAATGTAATACTGAACAATGTATATTACTGCGATCATCGTAATCAAAATGCTTCAAACAACAATTATGTACAAATCTATAAGAGAGTAAATTGATCATTACATTTTATTTAAATAATTTTAAAAAATGAATTCTAACAATGCTTTTTAAAATAAATGTACCAGGGTCCTCTATTTGGGGCTGATTTGTCATTTAGCAACCACATTTTGTGCAAGTTAAATATACCAATTAAATTCACATATGGCCGGGTATTATTAAAACATTTTAACATATAATTTTTGCTTTAGTGAATGTGATGATACATTTATTTGTTTAATAGATGCACACATCATTTCAACCATGCTCATCATTCTATCTGTTACGCAACAGTATAGATGGTGTTCCCTATAAAGAGACGTATATGATCCAGATTGTTTCTGGTTTACGACCAAGTCGAGATATGTCACAGTTTGGTATATTTAAAATATTTAATTTTAAGGTATTTATGCTAATGATACTGTATATAACAAGTACCATAATAAAATTATGTATCCATAAATATAATGTTAAATACTATAAAAATAATAACGCTATTATTTTACAAAGATCTGGCTAATTATTATTCTATCGGCATTGGTTATTGCTATTATACTTCATTGTAAATACCCTGATCATTCAAATATACTGCACGCAATACTTGATATATTTAATCTTATGATTAATCAATCGTATAGTTTATTTAATAAAGTGATAAATTTAAAAATTACTAGAATATCAATGATTGCATTGATTTATATTTGGATTTTAAGTTCACTATTCATAACAATATTTTATTGCAACGATTTATTGGACTCTTATATTAACGTAAAATCAGTGCCAATAGTGAACACAATTGAAGATATTTTGAGTAATAATAAAATAAATGTATTGTTAAACAAAATTAACTTAAAGTTAATCCTTAAACAATCGCCACATTTAAATCACACAATGATTGCACTCATTGCTAAACATGATAAATACGAGCGATTAATGAATAAAACATTGTATATAATCGATGTTATATTTCATGAAACAATATTCCGGGAAATGATTGCCGGGAATATTGTTTTTATGGCAAACACTATACTATTAGATCAATGGATAGCGAAATATAGCCGATTGTATGGCAATCTGTACTCAATTAGTAAACACAAGTATTTTCAAGACTTTACGTACTTTTTCATTTCACGACGATTTGAACATAAACAAGCATTTTTAAACATGTTAGTATTTAATGTTTATTTTATTATCTACCGTAAAATATGACCAAATGATTATTGTATTTTAAGCAATGTTACAGACCATGTGACTTAAGATAATAAATCTACCAGAGTTATCAATCTTATTATAGTTAACCCTAATAACATTGTTATAAATCCCGCCCATTTCTTAACTTAATCTATCAGAATAACCAAGGTGGATATTATATTAGATATTGTTTTATATTATCTTATAAGATAAGAATTTTACACATGTTAGTTATGTTAATGTGTAATTTTATATATTAATAAACATTTTAATATTTATTTAATTGAAACAGGTTTAATCGCGCTAATGAAGGTGGTTTACATGATTACACTAAAATGATTGAATCAATACTTATGCGCTATTATTTATTAAAACATAATAATAGACAAAATGACAGTCAAATTATTGATACAAATGATAACACATATAATGCCATAACAATCGCCGATATGTCTAGAAATGCATTCTCGCTGTTAATCACCGGATATTTCATTGCATTGATTGTGATATTTATTGAATTAATTATATACTATAATATTTTGCTTTATTTTAATTGTAGAGTTTGTCAAAAAATTTCTAATGATTTCAATTAAAACTTCGGTTGAAATAATTTAATCATTCATTAATTCAATGTTTTAGCTTGTTGTAATTCTATAACAGACAATCAAAAGCAATGTTAATCATTAGTTATAATTTATAACTAATAAATCAAATATTAAAATAAATAAATATTATATTAAAATATACTTTAAATTTAATTAATGCTAATGCATTTATAATTACATTTATTTAACAATATTTTCTTTTCAATTATTTCAAAACTATTATTGATCTAAAAACTATTATCTAGCTGTCAATTATATTTGTGGTAAACAAAGTGATTATTTTATGTACTTAATATTTTACATTGCATATTTTATTTAAATTAAATATTAAGACTCTTATGATACATGAGAAATAGATTAAAGAGAGATACTTAAATAAATTAATTGTATTTACTATTTTCATTTTACAAAATAATAAAAACATAATTAATTTTATATTATAAAGTAAAGTATATAAGTAAAGTATATTAATACAGTATATGATAGTATGTTGATGATTTTTGTGTAAATGTTCAAAATCTTATTAAAGCTGCCACAATGCTCCATATTTATATATTATATATATACACTATTATACCATTTGCGAGATTTAAAATAAACAAATTATATTATTGCGATGATCATGCTCACAATATATCATCCAACAATTCTGTAGTTATACACCACAAGGTAAATATCTTACGATTGTTAGTAGATTGCAAATAGTTAATAATGTAAAATATTTGTTGAAATAATAGGGTGAATTATATGGTCTGTTACTATCATTTACCCAGCACATTTTATGCAATTTAAATCTGCATATTAAGTTTACACACATTAGACCGGTATTGTGTAATTTATATGAAATTTAAAATATAAATTTTAACTTAATCATGGTATATTGATATAACTAATAGTTCCATGCATCTTTAACTGTCAAACCGTCTATAACACTTTTATATTTTAATATAATTGGCGTTCCTGATAAAGAAACGTATTTCATCCAAGTTGTTTCAGGTTTAAAACCCAATCGAGACATGTCACTTTTTGGTATAACTAAATTATTTGAATATAAGGTTAGTTTGTGTTTAATCGTGCCATAAATTTAATAAACTTAATAATAAATTCAATAACAGATTTGGTTAATGATAATAATATTTGCGATAATAATTGCAATATTACTTAAATTCAAATACCCCTCGTATACAAATTTACAAAACTTGATCCTTGGTATATTTAATATTATGATAAAACAAACGTATAAGTTATTTAATAAAATAATACAATTAAAAATCACTGGAATATCAATGATTGCATTGATTTATATATGGATTATAAGTTCACTATTAATAACAATATTTTATTGCAACGATTTATTGGACTCTTATATTAACGTGAAATCAGTGCCAATAGTGAACACAATTGAAGATATTTTACAAAACAATGAAATCAATGTATTGCTATACAAACCCCACATAATATATTTAGCTAATGCTTTGCCACAATTTAGTGACACAGCGAACGCACTCATTGCTAAACATGATAAATACGAGCGATTAATGAATAAAACATACGATTTATATGACATTTTAACCGATAAAACAATGTTTCAGGAAATGATTGCCGGGAAGATTGCTTTACTGCCGAACACATTAATAACAGCGAAACTAATCTCGATATTAAACCGATTTTATTACAAACAATATTCAATTAGTCAACACAAATATTTTCAAGACTTTTCATACTTTGTTATTAATAACACATTTCAATATAAACATAAATTTTTGAACATGTTAGTATATTCGTTTCATCTATATTTGTTACTTATGCAAACCAATGATTGAATCATAGGGTATGTAGACAAATGATAGCGGGAATAGTAGCGGTTGATAAAATCGTTACAATATTTTAAACATTAAGTCTATAGAGACGTCTAGAATAATATTAATATAGCTAAAATTAGTAAAATGTCCACAAATCTAGGATTATAGGGTTTAATTTTGTCCAAAATCCAGAATTGTCATAAGCTCACCTGGTCAGTCTAATTCTATTAAATTTATTACAATTTAAAGGGGGTGTTCAGTATATTTTCCGTCTCGCGTTTTCGTTATATTTTTTAAACCATAAAAAATAATTAGATTCTGTAAAAAGGATATAATAGACTATTAATAGTGTAAGTGAGGCAGAATCTTTACATATCCTATTGTGCGATGTGGTATTTTGAATAACCTATACATTACAAATTATTATGTTATTTTTTACAATATACGAGATATAGAGATGGTCCCAATACAATATTTGTAAAGCAATAATAGATGCACACAATGAAGAATTATTAATATCAAACTAGTACTTTAGTTTTTATGACTAAAGTAAGTCGAGTATACTATAATGTTAATCCTATAGACTAATGCTAACTTGGCTTAGGGACCATGGCCAACCAAATAAAAGGATCTTCAAAAAGTTCCGGTTGTCTTTCTCTTGCGATTTCTCGGGAACCGTTGAAGTGACACTATTGAAACTTCACACATATATAGATCCACGTCGGGCAATTTTTTGACATATAAAATTTTTATGATCACGTGACTTTTTATGTGTGAAAATGGGTGATTTGCGAGACCCTTATTCACAACCTACTGTGTTTGTTGTAGGGAGGGGTGGGGGTTAGGGTTGCATGGAGCTAATGTCGAAGTGTTATAATAACCAAGAACCACCATTATGAGATTGCACGTTTTTACATGGCAAATGAGCAAAGTAAGCCAATTTCCCCATGTTAACCTATGGGGACGACAAATAATTTTATATTTCAATATAATTAATTGTATTTTTTAAAACTACATTCAATGCTGATAATATCAGTAAAATTTTTTTTTAAATTTCATTCCAAAGACAAAATATCTTAAATTGAAAAATTCAGTTTTAGCCATAAAAACACAAAAATTCTCAATATTTTCAATATTTCAATTTAAGATATTTTGTCTTTAGAATGAAATTTTTCAAAAAAATTTTTTACTAACATTATCAGCATTAAATGTAGTTTTTA